>JACEFZ010002374.1:1032500-1052500 GCA_014155875.1 Cepaea nemoralis
GCTCATCAGCACGCCACGACTTTCTGAGCGACCGGCTCCATACTCTCATAGGTCACATGCGCGACTCGAACCACTTCCAATTCTCGTGCGCTCACGTCAACCACGAGTGTATTTGGGGTTAACGTAGAAAGCTGCTAACCCCCTTGGCCAGGGAGCCGGCATATATATATATATATATATATATATATATATATATATATATATATATATATATAAGAGAGGGAAAGAGGCTAAAGAGAAAAAAATAATGACAATGTATGAGAATTAGAAAGAGTGACACAGAGGGAGAGAGAGAAAGAGAGAGGGGGAGTGGGGTTAAGAGAGTGGCGAAAGATAAAGAGTGGCAGTGTATGAGAATTACACAAACAAGGTGGGAGAGGGAGAGAGAGAGCAAGAGAACGCGTCGCTCGCGAGAGAGAAAGAGAGAAAGAGAGAGAGAGAGAGAGAGAGAGAGAGAGAGAGAGAGAGAGAGAGAGAGAGAGAGGGGGGGGGGGAATCCTGAGACCAGGTGAATTTTTGTTTTACATTACCACCTTGAAGGGGAATTTGAAAACATTAACACCGGGTCGGTAAGCAGATGTATTAGCCTCTGCACCCACGGGGATTTCCGTATTGATATACAGTAAAGCTTCGATTAACGGTCACTGTCCGACCAGAGCTGTGACGTATACCCGAATAGAAGGATAACAGAAATATCTTAATACACATGAACAGTAACGTGATTTCACTGCGGTCTTGGGACGAACATGAAAATGAAAATCATTTAAGAGCGAGTAATAGTACAATATATACATATTGTATGTAATTGTACAAATCTATCAATATAAACTTCAACATAGGAGCAGTAAAGTACAGAATTGTATTGTAATACTACACACCTACGTTACTTTAAAATAATCTGTTAACTCCTTCTGTGTCATTGAGGCTCGAGCTTTCTGCGCGGAGTTGTTCCTCAGTATCTTACGCAGAAGTAGGGTCTGTTTTGCATTTTCCTCTTCTTGAATTTCAAACCAGTCGATGCACTTTGATAACATTGTTTCTGCTTCTGCGTGGCTAATTGTGGGTTTTTGTTTAAAAAATCATCCTTCGTCATCATCGATTTCTCCTTCTTCAATAGTAGTCACACTAGAAACAATTTCGTCGTCGTTCAAAATTTCAAAACCTCCATGCATTTTGTCACATTCCAACCTATCTCTTCCCTCTTCTGAGTAATGTTTTCACTGTTTAGCCCTCCTACATTTCCACCTGCGATTAATCACTTCCGCCATCATACAGTACAGTCACTTCCAACTTTATACAGTAGATTGTAAAAGTCGTTCGTCGACAATTTTAAAATGGCTGTGTGTTTGTTGTTATTTGCGCATATTTTATAAAGACGATGACGGAAGACAGAAGCTGACGGTTAAACAGGTAACGATTAATCGAAGTGTTACTGTAATTCAAAAAGTAAGGAGTCCAGTCGTTGCGGTAACATGGGGACTAGTTGGATTAGTATAAAAATCTTGTTCAGAAGTGGCACTAGCTGGATTATTAGAACAATCTGGTTAACAAGTGGGTCTAGTTGGATTAATATAACAGTCTGATTAACAAGTGGGGCTAGCTGGATTAATATAACAATATGTTTAACAATTGGGCTAGCTGGATTAATATAACAATCTGGTTAACAAAAAGCTGGACCAGCTGCACTAATATAATAATCTGGTTTGACCGACCGTTAAAAGAAGAAGATATCATGCATATAGTAAACAATACAAACATATTTAATATCACGGCAGAGAATGAGTTACTATACCCTGAGATTTTAGTTTTCCTCTCGCAGCCAGATTGCATAGTTTGTCATAAATCCGCGTATAGATGTGCTTTTGAGCGTCCCATATTCTGCACTATGTGACTGCTGGCTGGAGATAACACCGGAAGTTGTCTGTGTGGTTCATTTATATTCAGGGACTTTAGTGCATCTCTGGCAGACGTCTGATTACATTTTACATCTGTCTGTTTTATACGGCTGCTTTCTTATTACATCAACTGCGCGTTTTTATAACTTTCTGTTATTTATATCTTGCTGTTTTGTTTTCCTTGACACTGTTTTCTTATTATATATATATATATATATATATATATATATATATATATATATATATATATATATATATATATATATATATATGTGTGTGTGTGTGTGTGTGTGTGTGTGTGTGTGTGTTTCATTTCTATGTTTCTCATTCTCATGTCGACCTTTTTATGTTAGTCTTTATTTGTTTGTACGAGCAGCTTCATATGAAACCCTTAAAAGTGTGATAGTGATTATTGCTATTGTCTAGTATCCTGTCAAAATTATTGTTAAGGGTGTCAAGAATGTTGAGAAAGTGGCATTACAGTGCAGACGAACACGGTGACGTCATAAGGACAGTTTTAGGATCCCCCTCCCCCATTTCTGAGATACAAAAAGAGGAGCAGCATTCTGTTATCCGTTTTTTTTAAACATCAGCGATGAGGTGGTACCTATAGAAATTCATCAGCGAATGAAGGTCCAGTATATTGATGCGTGCCTGTCAGTGCAGCAAGTGTACCTCTGAAGTAAGAAGTTTCAAAACGGCGTGACTTCTGTGAAGAGGATAAACAAGTGGTGCATAAGTGGTTACACACGCAACCAAGAGAATTTCTTTTTCTCAAGAATCCAAGCACTCTTCTTGCATTGAATGCAGTGGTAACACATCGAAAACTATACTTTTGTTCTATATTTTTCAGAATATACTCACCAAACAATAAAAAAGAAAATATTTAAGGTTTTCATTTTAAGCCCCCTCGCAATATCCACTTTCTTGTTTTAAAAAAGCGGTATGCATATCTGTGTGTTTTCTAATGTGTGTTTCGTGTGTGGTTTTATTTTTTAAGTTTTTTTTTTTTAAATATTAATGATTGTGTAATATTTATGCGTTATTTAATGCCTATCTGTTTTAATTTTAATATGTAACGCTTATATTGAACATTTTATTTATTAATTATATGCTTGTATTCTTGTTACATTATTTATTTTCTTACATGTTTGTTTTAATCGTTGTATTTATAGTTTCTAATGGCATGTTTGTATACGTCCCTGCATATGTTTGCTTTTATGCGTGCGTTTTAGGAGCATGTTATGTATGTGTCATTATACATATACAATAAGACTAAAGCACACTTCTCCACGTTTTGAGGTGTATTGAACATATCGTAAATATTAAAGCATCGACCCCTTTATATACACTGAAGCTTATTGAACATATGGTGAGTATTAAACTAACCACCTCTTACAAACACTGAAGCTTATTTATTATATGGTGTTGTTAATTTAACGACTCTTTACATACCCTGAGGCTTATTGAACACATGGTAATTGTTAAAGTAACGATCCATTCGCATACCCTGAGACGTAGTGGTCATATGGTAATTGTTAAAGTAACGACCCATTTACATAACCTGAGACTTATTGATCATATGGTAATTGTTAAAGTAAAGACCCATTGACATGCCCTGAGACGTATTGTTCATATGGTAATTGTTCAAGTAACGACCCTTTTACATTCTCTGAGGCTAACTGACCATATGGCATCTACCACATATTGTTATAGACTAATTATCACTCGACTGGTACTGTGATAAATATCACGCCGGTGGACTTTACTCCCCAGGACATGTTCTGGTACACACTTCAGTGATCAATATGACTTCAGTACACACTTCAGTGATCAATATCACTTCAGTGATCAATATTACGCCGGTTGTACACACTTCAAGCTGGGTCCACCTGGGAGTCCACGTCATTTTTTTTACAATCCTAGATTCCAGGAGGATTCGAATATCTGACCACCCAGCAGCCAGCAGTCGGACGTTCTAGTCCCAGCGATACCTCGACCTCCTTGTGTATGTGTGCCTGTGTCTATAGTGTGTTTGAATCTGGTCGAGGCGGAGATCTATCTCATTGACATACACTGCAAAGTGGACCCAGTCTACAATGGGTGCCTGGATATTTCCTGGAAAGTGTAGGTGGTCGTGGGATGTTGACCATGTCACCCATGATCTGTCTATTGGTCTAAAAACATGGGGCTAGCACCATATACCCAAGACGCTTCAGGGAGTGAAAATGGGTCTTCTACTTCACTCGTGTTTGCATACTTTTCATTACTCGTTATGTGTATGCGTTTGTGTGTGTGTGTGTGTGTGTGTGTGTGTGTGTGTGTGTGGAGAGAGAGAGAGAGAGAGAGAGAGAGAGAGAGAGAGAGAGAGAGAGAGAGAGAGAGAGAGAGAGAGATGTGTGTATATTTGTATGTGTCCGTGGGTTAGCATGAACGTGTAGGGTGTATCTTTAATGACTGTGCAGTGTTTGAATATATTACCGGTCCTAGTTTTGTATTCACCTTCTGTAAAGTTCATGCAATATAATAGCTAAATACAAAACTTGGACCGGCAATATTTTCAAACACTGCACGGTCAATAAAAATACACCCTGTATGTATACTTCTAATGTGTTTGTTATAACTGGCTAAGTTAATGTTTGTTTCGTTTGCTCAATTTGAACGCAAGCGTAGTCCACACACGTGCGAGTGCTTCTAGTGCACTGGATTAAGTTGTGCGTGTATCCCTCGTTATCAGGCGAACCCACTCCGACTTCCGAGGTAATTGTAATCTACGTCCCCATGTCAAGGACGAGAAGACAGCACATTTGTCCAGCTGCCCGGTGTAGAAGTTGAACCCACTACTTCGGCATCATCACATCGGAAGTTTAAGAACGAGCGCTCTCATCCGTTCGTCCATGCTTACCCCCTCCCCCACCCCCCACCCCCCTTTTCATTAATTTGACTCTACACCGTTCTCCCTTTCTCTCCTATCTGTTCATTAATTTGACTTTACACCGTTCACCCTTTCTCTCCTCCTATCTGTTCAATAATTTGACTCTACACCGTTCACCCTTTCTCTCCTCCTATCTGTTCATTAATTTGACTCTACACCGTTCACCCTTTCTCTCCTCCTATCTGTTCAATAATTTGACTCTACACCGTTCACCCTTTCTCTCCTCCTATCTGTTCATTAATTTGACTTTACACCGTTCACCCTTTCTCTCCTCCTATCTGTTCATTAATTTGACTCTACCCCGTTCACTCTTTCTCTCCTCCTATCTTTTCATTAATTTGACTCTACATCTTTCACCCTTTCACTCCTCCTATCTGTTCATCATTAGCATCATTGAACACATGATGTGGCATTCTTCTTTATCAGAGCCCTCAAAAATATTACGTGGCGTTATGTATCAGTTGAAAAGATACATTAAAAGCATAATTTCCGCTAAAGTTTTTATTTTCCTGTATCCTTATATTCGCTTCCTAAGATCTACAATTTTTTAAACCAGAACGTGATCCTTATGTTTTAGAGGTTCTCAGGCTGTATTGCTCTCTGGGTATATTTTCGATATTTATGGAATTACGGTGTTCAATCTGGGGATTCCTGAAATAACGGGCAGTGTATTTTTTTTTTTTTTTTTTCGGCAATGAATCAATTTCTAAAACTTCGATTTCCCCTGAGGAATCATGTTTAAGGGTGTAAAAATATGTAAGATATTTAAAAATGTAAATGTAAAATACTCTTCGTTTAAAGCATTATTTAATTATCGTTGCCACCATAATTATCGTAGCTCACTTAATTCTTTTTCTTCCTTCGCCCTGGATCTTCCAATAGAATTTATGCCGACCACCAACCAACCCCAAGCTTTTAAGTTTAAACTTTAACAATCTCCTACAGTCGGGAGACTGCCTGTTTACTATCCCTTAGTTGTTTTCTAATGAGATATAAGTAAAACCATCTCTACCTTGCGCTATGAAGGTTAAGGGTTCGTTTTCTGACTGATTCATTCAGACTACGCCTGCAAATTTTTTCGGGAACCCTGGAGTCATAGTTGGAACTACGAAGTTCATGCTATGTGAGATGCTCTCGACAGAGGCTTTGATGATCTCCCTCTCAGCAGACGCCTTGTCGATCTTTAGAGGGAGACCTAGCCAGATAGGGTAAATGCGGTGCAATGAAGTCGTTTCTTTCGTCTTTGCTTGTCAGCGACGTCTTTCAATTTCCCCATACTGATCATATTGATTATGCTCACAGAAACAGACAGTAACACTTTTCCTCTATAATCATTGGACTCCTGAATTTCCTGTTTGGGTCGCACATTCATCAGATATCCTCAATTTCAGTCTGTTAGTATATATTTGGTCTCCCAGACTAGAAACTGTGAACAACAATTTAGTTGACGCGTTTATAATGTTTTTTCTTTTTTTTTGGGGGGGGGGGGGTAGTGGGGGGGGGGGGGTCTCTGCTCATTACCATCTGGACCAGCAGCGTGAGTTTGACAGCCATTTATTGACCTCTCTATATGGTTTGTCACAGTTGATGTCCATCTCCACTTCTGCAACCTGGATATCTGGAGATCTTTTGCACTGATCTATCCAGAAAGTTCTCCACAGTATTCAATTTATATCTGGAGGTCTTTTGGAACTGATCTGTCCAGAAAGTTCACCACAGTATTCAATTTATATCTGGAGGTCTTTTGGAACTGATCTGTCCAGAAAGTTCACCACAGTATTCAATTTATATCTGGGGGTCTTTTGGAACTGATCTGTCCAGGAAGTTCAACACAGTATTCAATTTATATCTGGCGGTCTTTTGGAACTGATCTGTCCAGGAAGTTCAACACAGTATTGAACCAATCTGTTCATTTGATCACTATTGTTGGTGGTAACTTTCCCATTATATTTTTGACCAGTCTTTTTGCTTGATTATATGTTCCTATTATTTCTTTGTGGTGCTGAGACTTCTTGTTATTACTGCTACTTGTGCCTCTCTTGCTAGGTTATACAGATACTGTCTTCAATCCGACTTTATATGCTTCCTAACTTCTGTTTAGATTCCGTGTACTTTTCGAATTCTCTGACTTCTTTGGCTCGTATTGTTATTATTTTAATTTACTTTATTGCGTTGCATTCCTTCTAACTTTTAAATACATTTCGGCATTATCCATGCTTTATGCTTTCATTCTTTTGCTCTTCTTTTGCAACGAATATTCTATACATGATTCATGCTTTCATACTGATTGTGCTGAGAGAGTTCAATGCAAACATAGGTAGAGAGCAAACTTATAAAAATGTTGCCGGTTTGGAAAGCTTACATACAACTTCAAATGACAATAGATGAAGAGTCATCAACCTAGCAGAAGCCAAAGGACTGCTGATCAGCAGTATCAGACTGCAAAGAAAGGATATGCATAAACAAACTTGGAAATCATGTGACAAGAGAACCTATAATCAAATAGATCACATTTTAATTAACAACAACACTGCATCAAACATACAACAAGTTAGAAGTTATAGAGGAGATGAGTGCCACAGCGACCACTTCCTCGTTGGAGCAAAATTTAAAATAAAACTTAAGAGAGCATTCTTTGCTAAACTACAAAGGTAACACCCAATATATAACAGAGAAAAACTACAAGAAAGTACAGTCAAAGAGAAATTTGCAGATGAAATAAAATGTAAACTTGAAATTTAACAAAACCCGTTGGAGGGAAGCGTTGACCAAACTTGGTTGAACATCAAGAATGCAATTCAAACTACCGCAGAATGTTTCGGTGTGTTAACCACGCATAGAAAGAACAGATGGTTCAATCCAAAATGTGAAGAAGCAGTCATTAGGAAAAAGAATGCCAGACAGTTGTGGTTAAATGACATCAACAACATCCAAAATGAAGAGCAATATAGAACTGAATGTAAAGAGGCTACAAACATAGTTCGGCAGCAGAAGCGAGAATATATGAGCAATATAATCAAAGATATGGAAACTAATCACCAGAAAAACGAATCCAGAAAGTTTTTTAAAGAACTGAAGTCAATTAAACGAGGGCACCAACACAACACATATAGTTTAAAAGACAAAAATGGAAATATGATAAATACCAATGAGGAAATGTGTAACACATGGAAAGAATACTTTGTTGAATTACTAAATTGCGAAGCTCCAAGTAACATTTTCCCACAGGAAGCGGTTCTAACGTGTGAACCACAAATTGAAGAAATCCTATATGTAATAACACGACTTAAAAACAATAAGGCAACAGAGGCTGATGGAATTGCTGCTGAATTTATAAAGGCAAGCGGCCATGAATTACATCTAAAGCTAAACGAACTAATAATAAACATCTGGAGGACAGAAGAATTACCCCATGACAGGAAAGAGTCATTATTAATACCTATCTTTAAGAAAGGAGACAAGTTCCAATGTGAAAATTATAGAGGAATATCACTACTGTCCACAAGCTATAAGATACTATCCGCAGTATTACTAAATAGACTACAACCATATTCATAAGACATATTAGGTGACTACCAGGCGGGTTTCAGACAAAACAGATCAACAATAGATCATATATTTATCTTACGACAAATAGCCGAGAAAAGTTGGGAATATAAAATGGATCTCTATAACATTTTTGTGGATTTTATAAAGGCTTATGATAGTGTCCATAGGAATAGTCTATGGAATGCTATTTAGGAATTTGGAATACCAAGGAAGTTAATCAACATGACCAGACTATGAATGGAAGATACTTATATTATAGTAACATATAAAGGCAGGAAATCAGACCCTTTCCAAATAACATCTAGCTTGAAACAGGGTGATGCACTACCGTCGCTCCTTTTCAATCTGGCTCTAGAGAAAGTTGTAAGGACGGTAACGGAGGAATGTGCTATTGGAGGAACGTCCAAACTGCTTGGTTATGCAGACGTTATAGATATTATAGGGGAAAATGAACAAACAACGTTGGAAATATTGACTCACTTAAACGAAAAAGCTCAACAAATGGGGCTGATTATCAACCAAGATAAGACACAATATATGGTAATTTCAAGAGAAGGAACGGCTAAAAACTCTGGCCGCATACAAGACCATTCAAAGAACGGAAACATACAAATACCTGGGTACAATCTTCAACTGCTCCAACATAATAAGGGAAGAAACATAAGCTAGAATCAACTCTGGAAATAAGATATACTGTGCACTATAACATCTGCTAAAATCAAATGCGCTATCTCGTAACACAAAGATCACAATATACAAACCACTGATTAGACCATTTGTGCTGTATGGCTCTGAAACCTGGAGTACAACGAAAGGAGACGAAGCCTTGTTACAAACCTTTGAGAACAAAGTCTTAAGACGCATCTTTGTTCCCATTAGGGATACACAAAGTGGAGAGTGGAAATGAAGAAGCAACAAAGACATTTATGATCTGTAAGTCCCCGCTAATCACTGGTATCATGGAGGCTAATAGACTGCAATGGCTGGGGCATATAGAAAGAATGGAAGATAATAGGGAAACAAAACTCGCTTACACTCAAGAAATAAATGACCGTAGACCCCGAGTTAGACCAAGAAGACAGTGGAAAGATAATATACATACAGACCAACAAGCACTTGGAATCAGCGACTGGCAAGAGAAGGTCAACCAGAGAGACGAATGGAATCGGTTTGTATCTGCAGCAAAGAACCTCAATGGCTCGGAACTCCGAAGAATGAAGAAGAAGATTATCCATGCTTTATGCTTGCATTCTTTTGCTCTTCTTTTGCAAAGACTATTCTATACGTGATTCGCTGCAAACACTTTTAAGCAGAGCCTGCACTCTTTCGTGCTCATCTCGTCTGTTTTAATGTTGCAGGGCCTGGTAATTATTAAAGACTGTGACCATAAATTGTTCCTTAATTGACTGATCTCTGAGATATACATTTTCACGATTCGCTCGTTGATAAGATGTTATGTATCTATCCAGTGTTTATTTAATTACACTTATCAGCACCTGGTGAGTCGGGAAGAAAAAAAACATTTACGTCATATAGAGATGATCTAAGTGTTTTGTGAATACAGGTATCTTTTAAACTGATTTCTCTGTGTTGTGATTCTGTGGCATTTCCTGGGGAATACATGAGATATGAGAAAAAATATAGAACTGTTTTATTAGTGTGCCTTACTTGTATTTTGTTGGACTATCGTTTTTATTTTTTAAAAGTTAGTTTATGTCCTTTACAGGAAGTTGCGATTAATACTAACATGTAATGACTGTTTTTGATTTACTAGGACATGTTAGTTCGGTAGTTTGCAATTGTTTTCTTTGACTTAGCCAACATAACTGTTATTTGTCTGACCTTCTCTACTTTGTTTTCTTTGACTTAGCCAACATAACTGTTATTTCTCTGACCTCATTCTACGTTATTTTGTTTGACTTAGCCAACATAACTGTTATTTGTCTGACCTCATTCTACGTTATTTTCTTTGACTTAGCCAACATAACTGTTATTTGTCTGACCTTCTCTACTTTGTTTTCTTTGACTTAGCCAACATAACTGTTATTTCTCTGACCTTCTCTACTTTGTTTTCTTTGACTTAGCCAACATAACTGTTATTTGTCTGACCTTCTCTACTTTGTTTTCTTTGACTTAGCCAACATAACTGTTATTTCTCTGACCTTCTCTACTTTGTTTTCTTTGACTTAGCCAACATAACTGTTATTTGTCTGACCTTCTCTACTTTGTTTTCTTTGACTTAGCCAACATAACTGTTATTTCTCTGACCTTCTCTACTTTGTTTTCTTTGACTTAGCTAACATAACTGCCAGTTATCTGACGTAATTCTACGTTGTTTTCCCCGGTTGATTGGTTTCGCCGATATTTCGTGCACTTTGCACGTTACAGTCTAAGAGCCGAGGTATCCCCATGGCTACCGATCTAGTGGTCAAGTGTTCGAATCCGACTCGAGACAGGGATTATTTTCTCTCTGCCATGGGTTCCAGGTCGAACTTGCCTAAAATTGGTAACGGACAAATCGTTGAGAAGTAAAGTCGGCGATCGCGATAATGACCACATCAACTATCGGGTGCCGATTGGTCTACACAATTATGGGGCTAGCACCATACACCCAATACGTCAGAAAGCGTGAGCTTGAGTGCCTTGGGTTGTTTAGTGTATAAGTTCTGTTGTTGTCTCTCCAACCTTTGCTTGTATTACAGATCAGCGCGCTTATGTTACACATTCTCTCTCTACGACTATTGTATACGAACAATTCATCGTACATTATCATTGGAATTTTCCGTTTTTATGCTATACATATCACCTTACCACGAGTTAGTCCATTACTTGATTTATTACATTACTTAATTATTTGCTTACATACTTTCTTCTTCTCTTGTTTCTCTTTTTCTTCCTCCCCTTCCTTCTCCCTTGCTTTGTCCTTCTTTTTATTCATTCCAATTCCAATTCCAATTTTCTAAAAACAAAAATTCCAAATTCGTCCTCGTTTAACCAGCTTCATCAGCTGTGGTTATTGTTGAGATCCGTGGTTTTTGTGGGTTTACTCACCCTAATTCTTGTCTTGTGAGTTATTTCTCGGACTGGTTATGTATCGTTTGTGTCTGTGACGTCAGCAGGGGGATCGATCGGCGGCTATCCTTTGTCCTCGTCTGTGCTTGTGGTTTTTGTTGTTAGTGTAGGCTCCTGGCTCCCACATTACCACGAGTTATTCATTTTTCTTATCTTTATCAGTTATCTTATTCATTTGCTTAATCTGCCTTTTATCTCATCTCATAATAAAACCTAGGCCCTGAACCAACGTATAACTTACTATCACATGCACCTTCGTCTTAGCCCTCCCCATATTATTCATCTACATCACTAACTCTCCTCTCCATGTGTGTTAGATCTGCACCTGTTTGTGCGTATTCAACACTTGATTCTTGTTCCAGAAACAATGCCTTCCATTGCCGTTCTTGCAATACTACTGTAAATTTTCATATGACCACAGTATTTCAGTCTGAAATACAAGGGTGCTGTGCTGGCCTCTACTCCTGCAGGAAAATGCAAAGAATACCTTGAACAGACAGAAAAACCAACTAACAAGTCCTACAAGAAACAAATTACAATCATAAACTGATTAGAGAAATTAGATGTACACAGTTAACATTTTTTGGACATGTTATGAGAAGAAATAAATTAGAGAACTTGGTGACAACTGGCAAGATCTAGGGGAAGAGAACAAGGGGAAGGCATAGACGTAAATACCTGGATGGGTTGACCCCGTGGCATGGTTGAGACAAGTTCACTCAGCTGATTCACGACTCTGGTGATCGAGTGAAATGGCGAATCATGACCGCCCACGCTTATCGGCATGGCACATGAAGGATGGATGGTATGTTGTCACGCCCTGGTGACTTCCTTTATGTCAGACTGTGTATGGCTGATCGTTAAGTTAGTTGCACATCCTTTACAGGACGTCGCATTCAAACATAGCATTGTTTGCTGTTTGTTATTTTCTAGGCAATTTTTACTTCAGTAATTTGCGTCCGCTTTCTGTGCGACCGACGCTCATATCTTTGATAACGATTAAAGCAAGACGGTCTGCTACCAAATCTCTTGCAGCTTATCTGGAACTCCGTGTGTAGGATTGTGTATTGTGTAACGCAATCGTTATCCCCCAGCCGTAGAGATGGCTTATAGTAATACTTCCAATGTAGATTTTCACTTTTTCTCTACGGTTCCACTTTATTACCTGCGCTGTTTGTTGTATCTGTGTGCATTTCTTTATAGTATTCCTTCCATAATTCTAATAGATCATCACTTTGTGTTTAAGCGTTGCCATTCTTATCATTTAATATATCTAAGTATGGTCTGAATTCTTCTGATGGTTGTTCTGATTTCTTTAAACAAGTCTCCACCCTTTCCTTCTACATGCATATGTTCTATTCCATTCCAAGTATTCATTACAAACTGTTTTTTGTCTTCTCTGATCGCACTTCCATAGTTCCACTGTTGAGCAAATATATCACAACCATGTCAGTATCCATTGCTATTTTTTTTATTACCTTACAATGCAAACGTAAGAGAGGTTTTAGATTCATTCTCTTGCTTTTCTGCGTCTCATAAGCATTTCTAACACAGTCAGTTTCTTATTCTCTCCTTACGTTTCCCGTCTCAATCATTTCGCACAGAGACAAGGAAAACAAAGAGGCAGATCCAGCATCCAACAGTGTGAAGCGGTTAAGGAAAACATGTGATTTCCTTGTTTCATTGTTTTCCAGCTAGGGGAACAACAAACAGGCTGGGCGAGACGAGCTTTCAACAGCGTGATGGCAAATATTCTGTGGGGCTACACGAGGGTGTCATGCAGTGTTGCTGCTCGGGATTGTCTGAGTGCTGTATGCAGCAGCTGCCAACAATCACACACCTGATAGGATGTGTATGTTCTTTTCCTCATTGCCGTCATCACCGTCGTCATAATCGTCATCACTACCATGGCCACCAGCAACATCAGCATCGTTATCATTGTAATAATCATTATCACCGTAATCGTTATCTTCGTAATCAACATCTATCACACTGTTGTCGCAATCATCATCATTATGGTCGTTGTTGTCATCAACATTATCATAGTCATCATTATCATCATTACCGTCGTCGTTATCGTTATTGTCTTTCCCGTCACCATTATTATCATTAGAGGTACTTTTATTATCGCTGTTATTACATTTACTGTTGTCTTTATAATCTTTACTAATGCTACTACAACGAATTACTACTAAAACTACTCCTACTACTACGATTAGCGCTAATACCACCACCACCACCACCACCACCACTACTACTACTACTACTACTACTACTACTACTACTACTACTACTACTACTACTACTACTACTACTACTACTACTACTACCACCACCACCACCACTACTACTACTACTACTATTACTACTACTACTACTACTACTACTACTACTACTACTACTACTACCACCACCACCACCACCACCACTACTACTACTACTACTATTACTACTACTACTACTACTACTACTACTACTACTACTACTACTACTACCACCACCACCACCACCACCACTACTACTACTACTACTACTACTACTACTACTACTACTACTACTACTACTACTACTACTACTACTACTACTACTACTAAAACCAACGTTCAAATGCTAAAAATAAATACGTGTACAGTGATAACAAATACCGCGGTGGGCTTGACATATATACTAGATCACCCATCCAATGTCGATGAATATATGAAGAAAATAGGAAAGAACTAGACAAATTCGAGGAATCAAGGGGCGAATGAAAGATGCCGGAAACGAACAGGACAAACAGTGAGAAAATCCTAGAATATTATAACTAGAACATGCTTTCAATGGAAGCCACAGGGTAAACGAAATAGAGGAGGACCAAGAAACGCATGTAGAGAATTAAAGACAGATGTGAATAACTTGGGCATAACCTGGATGGAGCTCCAGGAAATATGGACGTGTTGGCATGAGTTCACTGAAGACCTCTGGTCAAAACGTTCATTAAGAGAAGAAGAAGAGAATTAGAAGAGGAGGAGGAAGAGAACGGCGACAAGAAGGTGGAGAGGAAGGTCGTGGTTGAAAGAAACCTGAAACGGAACTTAAGAGGAGGGGGGAGGGGGGGGGTAGGGAAAAGATCAGAGGAAGGGAAACGAGAAGAGAAAAGGAACGAGATAGAAGAAGCGAAAAGGAAGAGAAAGGGGAATGAGAGGAGAAACGAGAAATAGAAGAGGAATGGAAAGAACAAGAAGAAGAAGAAAGAAGAAGAAGAAGAAGAAGAAGAAGAAGAAGAAGAAGAAGAAGAAGAAGAAGAAGAAGAAGAAGAAAAGAAGAAGAAGAAGAAGAAGAAGAAGAAGAAGAAGAAGAAGAAGAAGAAGAAGAAGAAGAAGAAGAAGAGGAAGAAGAAGAAGAAGAAGCAGAAGCAGCAGCACCATATACCATATAATCATCAAGGCATGCAAAAGAGTTCTTTGCTTTACTTTTCTATTGATAAATCCATTTTTTGTCTCTTTTTCCTACGGCTATGGTGAGTGGTTTTGTAACACTCGCAGCCGTCAATATCCCACCGTTTGCTTTCTTCTCCGTCTATGGCACTCTCAAAATTCTTTTGAAACCCCATCTCAACTTTTAATTTTAGTAATGTAATAGGAGTGACAACGAATTTACACATGACAGCAACAGAGGCAGGACATCTGGCTTATGATAGAGGGAAATGTCGAATGTTTAGGGGCACTGTTCTGCAGGGGACAGGACACTGGGTTATGGATGATGCCAACAAACAACGGAAATAATTGCCGAGGTATACGTTCGTTGCTATATCTGTAGTGATCACTGTCAGGAAACAAGTCTTGATAGAGTCTTCGATCAAGTCAACAACATGAAACAAGGAAAACAGTGCAAATGTAGCCACATTTTACATGAGTTTCCATTCATTGGTTTTACCCACAAATTAACAATTACACATTCACACTTACACATAAACACTTACATAATAACACTTACACATTACCACTTACAGATTTACACTTACACATTGGCACTTACAGATTAACATTTACATATTAACACTTACACGTTAACACTTAAACATAAACACTTCCACATTAGCAATTACTCATTAACACTTACAGATTAAAATGTGCAAATTAACGCTTACTCATTAACACTTACAGATTAACACTTACACATTAGCATTTACATATTTTCACTTACAGATTAGTATTCACATATTAAGGCTTACACATTAACACTTAGAGATTTCACTTACGGATTAAAATTTACATACTAACACTTACTCATTAACACTGACACATTAATACTTACATATTAATACTTACAGATTAACATTTACACATTAACACGTACACATTAATAATTACATATTAGCTCTTACAGATTAATACTCACACATCAACACTCACACATTAACACTTACACATTAACAGATACACATTAACACTTACACATTAACACTTACACATTAACACTTAAAATTTAACACTTACACATTAATACATACAGATTAACACTTACACATTAACACTTACACATTAATAATTACGCATGAGCACTTACAGGTTAACACTCATGCATTAACACTCACACATTAACACTCACACATTAACACTCACACATTAACACTCACACATTAACACTTACACATTAACACTTGCACATTAACACTCACACATTAACACTCACACATTAACACTCACACATTAACACTCACACATTAACACTCACACATTAACACTCACACATTAACACTCACACATTAACACTTACACATTAACACTTGCACATTAACACTCACACATTAACACTCACACATTAACACTCACACATTAACACTCACACATTAACACTCACACATTAACACTTACACATTAACACTTGCACATTAACACTCAACTTGGAAATCAAGTACGGGGTGGAGAGGTGTGATGTGTATGCCCTCTTGACATTTTCAAAGCAAGTCAATGACGCCAGAAATCGTTGACAAGTGGTTGTCATACGTTCTGTACTGTGACTGACAGCAGATTGTTTACCGTGTCTGACTCCGTATTTGGGTTTCTTGGCAGTTGCAGCTGGTACCCGTTCGATGAGCTATTATAGCAGTCGGCGCGGCTAGATCGAAGAACCATCGTGTCACTGCGTGCATGTATACAGGAGGGGATGACACAAATAGCGCCCGCACCTGGTGACCCGCATGCTCAAATGCCGTTTCCTGCATGTCCCAGTGTCGTTTCCTGCATGGCTTGGCATTAAATATCACGTGCCAATGATTCTGTTTCTTAGTTTCATACCTCCCGGCCGCGTATCGCTGCTGTTATTCTTCCAGTAGTAACTTCCTAAATGATTGGCTGGGCTGCCATTGAATGTAAACATACATTACACCTTGGAAATTATACTGTTGCTGAAGTAAAAAGTAAAGTGAGGGACCCCTCTTCACACCTCAAGGTATATAGTTACACACCTCCCTCCGGCGTAACGTTGCTGTTATTCTTCCAATAGTCACTTCCTAAATGATTGGCTGGGCTGCCATTGAATGTAAACATACATTACACCTTGGAAAGTATACTGTTGCTGAAGTAAAAAGTAAAGAGAGGGACCACTGTTCACACCATAAGGTTATATAGTTTCATACCCCTCCCCCCCCCCGCCCAACACCCCCCCCCCCCCGCGTGTAGTTGCTGTTATTCTTCTAATAGTCACTCCCTAAATCACAGGTCTTGGATGCCATTGAATATAAACATATAAATCACCCTGGAAATGATACTGATGCTGAAGTAAATCGTAAAGTGAGGGATCCATGTGTACACCACAAGGCGTACTGGGTACACATTTGCCATCCCCACTCCCGCATATATTTGTTAGTCTCTATTTTTTTTTCAAGTCACTAAATAATCAGTGTTACTACCGATGAACATAAACATATGATAAATCTGTGGAAGCGGTACTACTACCCAAGTAAACAGTGAAGTAAAAGACTCCTTTCTAGCCATAAATATATTGAGTATGTGGTAATAGCCTCGTATTTTTGTCCGTGCACCAAACCACGAGGGATGTTTACCTTAACACGTTGTCGCCTTTCCTTCCCAGGGACTTTTGGTACTCATTTTAGGATGGGTAAATTGGAGAGCCCAAGTCACTGAAAATAAATCCTCGCCTCGAAAAGGATCCGAACACATGACTACACATGATGGTGGGTCGGCAAGCCAACGTGCCAGAAACTGCGCTGCACTATACTTTAAAGTTTAAACTCAATTAAATAACTGATTGGGTCGTGTGGGACGGTCAAAGAAACACTAACACGTAATCAATCATCTCTGAATGGATATTTAAAATGTTTAGACGGCAAAATTCTACAACGAACCACAATTAATGATCATTCCTCCGCCTGGATATCGCTTAATGCTGATAAAGAAGATGGTGATGTTGGCGGTGTTGGTGGTGGTAATGCTGAGTGGTCTCGAGGTATGGTGTCCGCCTCGGGAGATTAAGCCCCAGTGAGGGCCGGGATTTTTTCACGTGGATTTCTAGTAACAAAATTTCCCCTGGTTTCTGGATAGTGAGATCGGACGCCCGTGTGTATTGTTGCGCACGTAAAAAAATCCCTTGGCTGTTGGAAATCGAAAAAGAGTAGCCTAACGGCGCTGCACGGGCAAAATATCGAGTTAAAAATCTACCCAAAGTATTTCAGGATCCTCGTCGGTGCTACGGAGTTCGTGCACTGAGCTGAGATTATCCGGACTCAGGCGTTAGGAGTAGAACGGAGCACTTATGGGTTGCGCCCGTGTGCCGTGATGTTTATCGGTCGACTAAAGTAAACTACAAACCTAAATGCTGATAGTGACAGTGGCGGTAGGATCTTTGGTTATGGCGATGAAGATAATTATAATCTTGACAAAAGTAGGAAAATAAGCTTCCAAATGTGACTAAAATTATGTATGAAGTGTTTACGTTGGAAATCATCGTAACAACTGGAGAAAATTGTAGTTGGAGAGTCAGGGAAACATCTAGGGAAATAATACTGCGTGGACTGGGGCCGTAGCATGGAGTAATAGTATCAGCAGAATTGAGCTAGAACACGGGACCTACATCTATGGAGATATGTGAACGACTACGCCTTGACAGGGCAGATGATGATGAGTGGTTACAATCATCAGCCAAGGTTGCGACTTGCTACCTTGACAACTTAAATAACCATATCCATACTGAATGTTGTTTATCGAAAGATGGAAACAAACTGTGCTTAATATTTATCCGGAGCGAATAAAGTTGAGTGCAGTGCAAATGATGCCTCCAATGAGAACGGTTGAGAGATAGCCTTGAAATTTTTTTTATTGGAAGCGGGTCTGCGACAATAATAAGACCAGTACAAAGATGAAGTAACATCAGAGATAGTAACCAATGTTTGCGAAAGTAGGAGATAGATCGATACCTGTCGGTTGGTTGGTAGTTAGTGGTTGTCAGGTTGGTTGTTGGGTGTTGATTTGTTGGTTGGTTGATTGGTTGATTGGTTTGTTGGTTGGTTGGTTGGCTAGCTGGTTGATTGGTTTTTGGTTTGTTGATTGATTGAGTGATCGGTTGGTCCGTGAAACATCTGAACGACTGAGTTTTAACTATTACTGTGGACGCATTGCAGTTCAGGTCATCTCAGCAGCGAAAAGAGTTTGCATGTTTCGAAGACAGGTTAGAGTAGAGACTCCTGACAAGGACCACAGGACCACCTTCATGTGAACTGTCTTGCATCCAGATCAGACACTCATCTCCCATGTAGCTATTCCTCAAGGTCTTCTAGAGTGGACCAGTCTAATCCACGGACTTCTAATTACAGCAGCAGCACTATCAATTGCAGCACATATGACGGTAGCAGCAGCAGAAACAATAACTACTACTACTATATCTACTTATCCTTCTATCATTTATCTTCCATTGGAACATAGGTCATCAAGCAACTCAAGCCAAGACGTCCCACCATTTACTATCTACTGCAGCTCCATCCACTTCCCTCAATGTAGTATTGTTTCTTTTTCTATTCTCTTCTCCGTATATTTTGAACAGTTATCACTCTTTCTCTCTCACTCTCTCTCACTCTCTCTCACACTCTCTCTCTCTTTCTCTCTCACGCTCTCCCCTCTCTCTCTCTCTCTCTCTCTCTCTCTCTCTCCTCTCTCTCTCTCTCTCTCTCTCTCTCTCTCTCTCTCTCTCTCTCTCTCTTTCTGTACTTAATCTACTTTTTGGGTTCCAAACACATAATTTTCTAGTTATACTGTTATCAGGTGTTAGTAATGTGTATTATATTCATCGCCGAAGTCTTGTTCTCACCTCTTGATTCGCTGGAACGTCCATAAGCTACGTCCATAAGCTACGTCCATCAGCTCCGAATTAGTGCTTCTGCGAAATCATGTAAGTCGTTATATTCTATACAGACACTAGTTAATCAGTGTTTATATTTTATTAGTCATGTGTTTTTGTTTGTTTTTTTAGCCTCGCTCGCTTTGGACTCAAGCGTAGTCTATACATACTACTTCTAGTAGTGCTAGACTGAATTTTGCGTGTGGATTAGCTTT
>JACEFZ010002374.1:1057500-1075000 GCA_014155875.1 Cepaea nemoralis
ACTTTGTGTATCCCTAATGGGTCCAAAGATGCGTCTTAAAACTTTGTTCTCAAAGGTTTGTAGCAAGGCTTCATCTCCTTTCGTTGTACTCCAGGTTGCGCCATAAAGTACAACTGCTCTGATCAGTGTTTTGTATATTGTGATCTTGGTGTTACGAGATAGCGCCTTTGATTTTAGTAGATGTTGTAGTGCGTAGCATATCTTATTTCCAGAATTGATTCTAGTTTGTATTTCTTCCCTTATCATGTTGGAGTAGTTGAAGATTGTACCCAGGTATTTGTATGTTTCCGTTCTTTTAATGGTCATATTATCTATGTGTATGTGGCCAGAGTTTTTAGCCATTCCTTCTCTTGAAATTACCATATATTCTGTCTTATCTTGGTTGATAACCAGCCCCATCTGTTGGACTTTTTCCTTTAAGTGAGTCAATATTTCCAATGTCTTTTGTTCATTTTCCCCTATAATATCTATATCATCTGCATAACCAAGCAGCTTGGATGTTCCTCCAATATCACATTCCTCCTTTACCCTCCTTACAACTTTCTCTAGAGCCAGATTGAAGAGTAGCGGCGATAGTGCATCACCCTGTTTCAAGCCAGATGTTATTTGGAAAGGGTCTGATTTCCTGCCTTTATATGTTACTATATTATAAGTATCTTCCATGCATAGTCTGGTCATGTTGATTAACTTCCTTGGTATTCCAAATTCCCGCATAGCATTCCATAGACTATTCCTATGGACACTATCATAAGCCTTTTTAAAATCCACAAAAATGTTATGGAGATCTCTTTTATATTCCCAATTTTTCTCGGCTATTTGTCGTAAGATAAATATCTGATCTATTGTTGATCTGTTTTGTCTAAAACCCGCCTGGTAGTCACCTAATATGTCTTCTGAATATGGTTTTAGTCTATTTAGTAATACTGCGGATAGTATCTTATAGCTTATGGACAGTAGTGATATTCCTCTATAATTTTCACACTGGAACTTGTCTCCTTTCTTAAAGATAGGTATCAATAATGACTCTTTCCAGTCATGGGGTAATTCTTCAGTCCTCCAGATTTTTATTATTAGTTCGTATAGCTTTAGATGTAATGCATGGCCACCCGCCTTTATAAATTCAGCAGCAATTCCATCAGCCCCAGTTGCCTTATTGTTTTTAAGTCGTGTGATTACATATAGGATTTCTTCAAATGCAGGTTCTTCAATTTGTGGTTCACACGTTAGAACCTCTTCCTGTGGGAAAGTGTTACTTGGAGCTTCACAATTTAGTAATTCAACAAAATATTCTTTCCATGTGTTGCACATTTCCTCATTGGTATTTATCATATTCCCATTTTTGTCTTTTAAACCATATGTGTTGTGTTGGTGCCCTCGTTTCATTGACTTCAGTTCTTTAAAAAACTTTCTGGATTCGTTTTTCTGGTGATTAGTTTCCATATCTTTGATTATATTACTCATATATTCTCGCTTCTGCTGTCGAACTATTTTTGTAGCCTCTTTACATTCATTTCTATATTGCTCTTCCTTTTGGATGTTGTTGATGTCATTTAGCCATAGCTGTCTGGCATTCTTTTTCCTAATGACTGCTTCTTCACATTTCGGATTGAACCATCTGTTCTTTCTATGCGTGGTTAACACACCGAGACGTTCTTCTGCGGTAGATTGAATTGTATTCTTGATGTTCAACCAAGTTTGGTCAACGCTCTCCTCCAACGGGTTTTGTAGAATTTCAGGTTTACATTTTATTTCATCTGCAAATTTCTCTTTGACTGTAATTTCTTGTAGTTTTTCTCTGTTATATGTTGGGTGTAACCTTTGTAGTTTAGCATAGAAAGCTCTCTTAAGTTTTATTTTAAATTTTGCGCCAACGAGGAAGTGGTCGCTGTGGCACTCAGCTCCTCTATAGCTTCTAACTTGTTGTTTGTTTGATGCATTTTTGTTGTTAATTAAAATGTGATCTATTTGATTATAGATTCTCTTGTCACATGATTTCCAAGTTTGTTTATGTATATCCTTTTAGTCTGCCCACTCATGTGTCCGCACGCCCACCTCTTCATCCATCTCTCTGCCCATCCTTCTGTCTGTATGTGCATGACCCATTATAAAAAAACTTCCTAGTATATTAAACATCCCCCTTTCATACGGTATATCTCCGTTACTACATTTACCATATCAATTATTATCTTTGATGAGCCATGCTGTAATTATTCATGCACATTTCCGATGCCTTTATAATGCATATGTTGTTGATATTGTTGATGTTTAGGGAGATTAACCTTATAAGTAATATATGAATGAATCAAAGTATGAACGATTATCATTATACGTGATATCGAATGAAATAAAGTATGAAAGATAAGCCTTATAAGTGATATATACATGAAGGAATATGAAAGATTAAACTTATAAGTGATATATTAATGATGTAAAGTATGACAGATTATACTTATTAGTGATATATGAATGAAGTAAAGTATTGATGTTTAACATTATAAGTGATATACGAATGAAGTAAAGTAGGAAAGATTAACCTTATAAATGATATATGAATGAAGTAAAGTATGAAAGATTTAAATTGATAAGTGATATATGAATGATGTAATATATGAAAGATTAACCTTATAAGTGATATATGAATGTTGTAAAGTGTTAAAATTAACATTATAAGTGATGTATGAATGATATAAAGTATGAAAGATTAACCGTATAAGTGAAATACTAATAAAGCAAAGTATGAAAGATTTAAATTGATAAGTGATATATGAATGATGTAATATATGAAAGATTAACCTTATAAGTACCGGCTCCGTGGCCGAGGGGTTAGCAGCTTTCTCCGCTAACCCCGAATACTCTCGTCACGTGACGCGACGAGAATTAGCAGTGGTTCGAATCGCAAAAGTGACTTATGAGAGTATGGAGCCGGTCGCTCAGAAAGTCGTGGCGTGCTGATGAGCGTAATCTAGCCTAGGAATCAACATGCAGCTGAAAGATGCTGGTGTTGACCGCAATATCCTGAAACAGGATGGAAACGCGGAAAAAAAAAAAAAAAACCTTATAAGTGATATATAAATGTTGTAAAGTGTTAAAATTAACATTATAAGTGATATACTAATGAAGTAAAGTATGAAAGATTAACCTTATAAGTGATGTTGGACAGGCTTGCGTGCCCAGTTTTTAACATGTTTATATGTCTGCCTATCTCTCTGTCCCTACGTACGTCATAACTTCTGTTGAATGTCTATCTATATTCAGTTGCCTAACGTTCTAAGGGTCTTTCGGTAGTTCGGTAAGTCAACCAGTTTGTAGGCATGTATCAGTCTATCCAACTGCCTTTCTGTCCGCCTATCTGCCCGACCATCAGTCCATATGTCTGTCTGTCAGCCTCAGTGTCTCTCTGAACCATACTGCATCAGTAAAGCCTTTGCGTCCCATGTCACTCATAATGTACAAATGCCATGAGATCATTAATCTCACTGCACTCTCTTTATGTTTACTGCAGCCAGGAATCCAATGCAAATTAACAGACTATTGAAAACAAATAAAAGAACCTATATAAGGGCTACGGAAAAGGGGAGGTAAAAATCGATACCTCATTTCATCATTACGGAGATATTCATTGACTGTACACATCTTGCCAAGTTCCCCCTTTCCTCTTCTAGACCTACAACCGCTAGTTTTTAATTCGGCTCAGACAGACACAAACATAACCTAAATTACTTCTAGATTACTAGACTTAAGTCAGCTAGACTTGAAGTGATGAATGAAGACAGCGCAGGGGAACAGTTGCATATTTCTATTTTCTTTGTGTCGGAAAGATAGAAAGGGCTCCTGGAATGAGAAACAGTAAATGCTTTTAGCAGATGCTTGGTAGCACCGAGTGAAGATGTATAGATGCATTCATGAATATAATGTTGTCGATGTCACGGCTAATTCACTGCAAAAAATTCAACCATAGAAAATAATTCATCAGATAGTCGAATTTATTTAGGTGTGTATTTAGACGCATATCTGTGTTGCATGTCTGTCTGTTTGTCTTTCTGCCAGCCTGTCTGTCTGTGTGTCTGCCTAACAGCCCGCCTGCCTGCCCGTCTGCCTAACTGTATGCCTCTATGTATGAATATCAGTTTGTCTAGCAATTGGTGCTGGTAAATGCTTGCAAACCTGTTTGTGTGTTTCATATGGTTTGCCATTTCCTTTCTTTTCTCTGTGTCTTTGTGTAGGTATGTTCAGTTCGAAGTAATCTATGTTCAGTTCTAAATAATCTATCTGTCTGTTTGCTTGTCTGTCTTACTGTGTGTTCTCCTACCTATTTTCAGTAAGGTCTGCTCTTTTCGTTTTACGACCTCTTTGTATAAATGCGTGAGAGTGTGTGTGTCTGTATGCCTATCTCTCTGCCTGCCAGTTCGCCGGCCTGGCTGCCTGCATGCATGCATACATGTATATATGTATGTGTGCGTGTGTTTGTGTACTATTTATGTTGGTGTCCACATATTGTTTGTAGTAAGTAGGTAGGTAGGTAGGTAGGTAGGTTAGAACGATTACTTGTTTGTATGTGTGTATACTTATTTGTTTGGATGCACGTGGGTAGCCCTCACGTCTACTTATATCTTTCCAACTGTTATTCACACAATCATATTGTTTTTATTGTTTCAATGTACACCGCAATCAATTATTCACACAACCATATTGTTATCATAATGGTATTGTCGCCGACTTCATGTATTTCTTCATCCGATGTTCTTACAATGACATTGCCCTATATCTCACCATCTATTACTCACACAATCAAGCGGTTCTCATCGTTCACCTATTTCTCACCATCTATTATTCACACAATCAAGCGGTTCTCATCGTCCACCTATATCTCACGAGCAATTATTCACACAATCAAGCAGTTTTTCATCTTCCACCTATATCCCACCTGCTATTATTCACAAAATCTTGTATTTCTCACCGTCCACCTATATCTCATCATCTATTATTTATACAATCATGTAGCTCTCACCATCCATCTATATCTCATCATCAATTATTTATACAATCATGTAGCTCTCACCATCCATCTATATCTCATCATCAATTATTTATACAATCATGTAGCTCTCACCATCCATCTATATCTCATCATCAATTATTTATACAATCATGTAGCTCTCACCTTCCATCTATATCTCATCATCAATTATTCATACAATCATGTAGCTCTCACCTTCCATCTATATCTCATCATCAATTATTCATACAATCATGTAGCTCTCACCTTCCATCTATATCTCATCATCAATTATTCACACAATCATGTTGTTCTCTCCGTTGACCTATATCTCACCTTCTATTATTCTTCCAATCATGTAGTTCTCACTATCCCCCTCTATCTCACCATCTATTATTCATACAATCATTTAGTTCACATTACCGACTTATATCTCACCATCTTGTATGCATAGAATCACATGCATACAATTGATAGTCGTCGTTTAATTTCTTTCATCGTATCA
Organism: Cepaea nemoralis; assembly: GCA_014155875.1. Taxonomy (NCBI): domain Eukaryota; kingdom Metazoa; phylum Mollusca; class Gastropoda; order Stylommatophora; family Helicidae; genus Cepaea; species Cepaea nemoralis. The sequence continues at coordinate 1,063,002 of JACEFZ010002374.1, forward strand.
CCGTTGTTGGTAATCAATGACCCAAGATGTTCAACATTTTGCACCACCTCCAGTTTTTCCTTATTAACATATATTTCTTACTCCATAGTAGTTTTATCTGCATGCATTATCTTTGTTTTTGCTAAGTTAAGATATAAGTTGTGATTTTCACTATTCAATTGGGATGAGGTTATTAGGTATTCTATACCATTCTGTGTTGTGGATAGCAATACTGTATCATCAGCATATCGAATCTCTGGTATATCATGACCACCGATATTTAGGGCACCATATAACTCCCCGTTTATATAATCTCATACATTTCTCATTATATTTTCAGCATACAGCTTAAACAAATAGGGGGACAGCACACATCCCTGACGGACTCCTTGCTTGATGTCACACCAATCTGATGTCTCGCCATCTATTCTAACCGCTGCTTGCTGGTCTAGATAGAGCAGTGGTTTTCAAACTTATATGGCCCATGCCCCCCCCCCCCCCCTTTACCATATGTTCACAACGTCATTCCTCCCCCTTTCGAATTTCCTCCCTATAATCCCCCCCCCCCACCCTTACACGGTATACATAAAAACGGAAGCTAAATTTAATAACACATACTAGAACAAGTCTAGACATCTAAATAAAACGTGATTTGCGGGTCTACTTATGTTATAAAACGAACTTCATTATGGCGAGAAGTACAGAACCGTAAAATATAGAGGGAAAAACAATATAAAGTAACTGATTCTTGTATTAATGCGATCTTGAAATAATCTTAATTCCCCCCCCCCGGAAACCCTAAATTTCCCCCCTGGAAAGAGGGGGGGGGGGAATTCCCCACCGGTTGAGAACCACTGAGATAGAGCATTCTTATGAGATGTATTATTCATACAATCATATAATTCTCACCACCGACTTATATCTCCAATCTACTATTCTTAAAATCACTTTGTTATCATCATCATCATCATCATCATCATCATCATCATCATCATCCTCATCATCATCATCATCATCATCATCATCATCATCATCATCTATAGCTCCATATATAACTCCTACAATCATACTGACCTCATCTCGTGACATGCCTAAAGAAATGTGTCTATTATTTTCTTTTCGCATTGTCTTCTTTGTAACATCCTCATTACTAGTGCTGTTTTCTCACGTAAACATCTTTCTATAGAGCCATATATAGGGTGTATCTTTAATGACTGTGCAGTGTTTGAAAATATTGCCGGTCCAAGTTTTGTATTTACCTATTATTTTGTATGAACTTTACAAAGGCTGAATACAAAACTTGAACCGGCAATATTTTCAAACACTGCACATTCATTAAATAGACACCCTATATTTGTGGCATAGTTTGGATTGGAAACCACGGTAGCACAGTGACTGGCGAGCTTGACTGCTGACCTGGTGGTTCTGTGAATGTTCGAATCCGCATAGCGGTGATATATTTTTTTGTTTTCAATTCCGGGTCGATCCAGCCTAAAAGTGGCAAAAGGAAACGTTCTGAGAGGTGAAGGCTGAAGTGGTGATATTGATCACATCAAACATCCAATGCAGACCAGATTTTACAAATATTAAGCTAACACCATATACCAAATGCGCCTCTGTGGTCGAAAAATAATCCCTTACTTCCTATACCTGTAACATTTCCTACTGGTCTCCATATTGTCGATGGTTTACAGACCGTGTCATGTGGTTCTATGTAACACACACAAACTTTGCTTTCCAGTGATAACCTACTCCATATAACGTTCTGTACTGCCAGCCTAAAAGTTGTCATTGTAATTCCCAGTGCCGTGTATGCATATTTGCCAGTGAGGTCATGTGGATAGGGGATTTGGCGCTGGAGTTTCGGACCAGATGGCCAATAGCGTCAAGAACCGAGAGGAAACTGGTCCCCGACTGGTGTCATTAATTTGGCATGTGTATTTATGGAACACGCATTTCCCGGTGTTCTAGGACGATGTGAGTCAATAGTCATCCAGATATAAGACAATAGTCATCCAGATATAAGACAATAGTCATCCAGATATAAGACAGTTTTGTTTTTGCACATACAGCTGTCTGTTGATCTCTTGGCAAGATTACGCTCAGTAGTTTGCCATTGCTTTCTGAGCGGCCGGCTCACATACACCGTAAGTTACCGATGCGATTCGAACCACTGCTGATTCTCACCGTCATCAAGTCACCGACGAGAGTGTACGAGATTACGGTGAAAAGTCATAACCTCTAAGTCACGAAACCGGCTTATAAGACAGTAGTCATCCAGATATAAGACAGTAGTCATTAGTCATCCAGATGTGAGAAAGTAGTCATCTAGTTTTGAGAAAGCACTCAATCAGTTTAGAGAAAGTTGTCTTTCAGTTGGAAGACAGTAGTAGTCCTTAAGCTGTGAGACAGTAATCTTACAGCTGTGAGACAGTAATCCTGCAGCTGTGAGACAGTAGCCCTTCAGTTGTGAGACGGTAGTCCTTCAGTTGTGAGACAGTAGTCAACCTGTTAAGGAAACGAGTCCTTCAGCTGTGAGACAGTAGTAATCCTGTTTAAGAAAGTAGTCCTTCAGCTGTGAGACAGTAGTCTTCCAGCTGTGAGAAAATAGTCCTCCAGTTGTGAGATAGTAGCCCTTCATCTGTGAGGGAGTAGTCTTTCACATGTGAGAAAGTAGTCCTTCAGCCATGACTCCGCTGCTGTTCTGTGAAACAGCCGGTAATAGACACTGAACATACTAGAGATACATGTCATCTCATGGAAGTGAAGTGTTCTTTGAAACAGCCGGTACTAGACACTGAACATACTAGAGATGCATGTCATCTCATGGAAGTGAAGTGTTCTGTGAAACAGCCGGTACTAGACACTGAACATACTAGAGATGCATGTCATCTCATGGAAGTGAAGTGTTCTTTGAAACAGCCGGTACTAGACACTGAACATACTAGAGATGCATGTCATCTCATGGAAGTGAAGTGTTCTTTGAAACAGCCGGTACTAGACACTGAACATACTAGAGATGCATGTCATCTCATGGAAGTGAAGTGTTCTGTGAAACAGCCGGTACTAGACACTGAACATACTAGAGATGCATGTCATCTCATGGAAGTGAAGTGTTCTTTGAAACAGCCGGTACTAGACACTGAACATACTAGAGATGCATGTCATCTCATGGAAGTGAAGTGTTCTTGAAACAGCCGGTACTAGACACTGAACATACTAGAGATACATGTCATCTCATGGAAGTGAAGTGTTCTGTGAAACAGCCGGTACTAGACACTGAACATACTAGAGATACATGTCATCTCATGGAAGTGAAGTGTTCTGTGAAACAGCCGGTACTAGACACTGAACATACTAGAGATACATGTCATCTCATGGAAGTGAAGTGTTCTTTGAAACACCCGGTACTAGACACTGAACATACTAGAGATACATGTCATCTCATGGAAGTGAAGTGTTCTGTGAAACAGCCGTTACTAGACACTGAACATACTAGAGATGCATGTCATCTCATGGAAGTGAAGTGGTCTTTGAAACAGCCGGTACTAGACACTGAACATACTAGAGATGCATGTCATCTCATGGAAGTGAAGTGTTCTTTGAAACAGCCGGTAATAGACACTGAACATACTAGAGATACATGTCATCTCATGGAAGTGAAGTGTTCTTTGAAACAGCCGGTACTAGACACTGAACATACTAGAGATGCATGTCATCTCATGGAAGTGAAGTGTTCTTTGAAACAGCCGGTACTAGACACTGAACATACTAGAGATGCATGTCATCTCATGGAAGTGAAGTGTTCTGTGAAACAGCCGGTAATAGACACTGAACATACTAGAGATGCATGTCATCTCATGGAAGTGAAGTGTTCTGTGAAACAGCCGGTACTAGACACTGAACATACTAGAGATGCATGTCATCTCATGGAAGTGAAGTGTTCTTTGAAACAGCCGGTACTAGACACTGAACATACTAGGGTGACGCCCAAAAAAAGAAAAAGAAAACGGAATCAACAAATCTTTTAATAATCGAGAAAGTTTTGGGCATCGTTGGGACGACGCAGAGGATTAGATCGAGATCAACAGTGGTTCTAGCAAGACGGGGGCCACTCCACACACATCAAATGACTCTTCTATCCTGGTTGAGAGTGCGATTTCAGGGGAGACTTATCGGCATAAGTGTGACTTGGAGTAGGCACCGCATTCATCTGATTTGAACCCCCTAGACTTTTATCTATGGGGGTATCTCAAGGATAATGTGTACCAGAACAACCCTCAAACGACTGATGAACAGTAATCACAGCATAGATCAGGGAAATCTGATTGAAAATATTTTTTTATTTATTTATTTATTTTTATTTTTTTTTTTGGTGTCACCCTATACTAGAGATGCATGTCATCCCATGGAAGTGGAGTGTTCAGCTTGCACATAAACTAGTTAGATTACGACATTATAGTTTGCTGCCAGTGGCGGACTTGCCTTGGCGGCAGCTTCCCTCGAAATATATTGTTGTACAGTTCAGGTTGTTGTTGTTTTTTTTTTTCACGCATATCACGGAAACAACAATGAAGGGATTGTAAACTGCTTGCAACAGAAAGAAACAATAACACTTAAAAGGCTATAAAAGTCCAAACTAAGCCATTTCTAATCAGATCAACTTCAAAAGCAGATAGACGAGTTGAAGAAACAAGTCAAGGCACTGCTGACGACGACTCCGACCAGCGATAATGAGAAGCTGCTGGCCGACATGAAAGAAATCCAGCTCAACATCAAACAAGAGATTCAGCGCATGGCTGAGATGAAGAAGGAGAACGAAGAAATCCTACAAATGATCAAGACCGAAAGAGAATTGCATAGAGCTGAAATGGAACTCTTTCAAAACAAACCAACAGAAGACACACAAGAACTCACAGAAAAACCGCAAGAAGAAAACCAAGAGACCGAGCCCGAACCGCAAGCTAAAGCCAGCAGCCCAACCACAACGCCCAAGAGGGAACTACTATACCGTCGGATCTCTGAAGGAGGCACAGAATACCCAGTCGACAAGGAGGAACTCAAGCGCGAGGAATTCAGAAGGCGATGGGAAGAAAAAGAAAAGAGGAAGCCTAAAAGACTCCGGGGGAAACCGATGGAATACCCAGTAGTACACTACAACGTTGAGGCCGACTTCGAGTACTATATCAAGGACGGTATAATCGTCCCATGGCTGACCACGGAGGAAGAAAACGCTAGGCAGCAGATACGCAAACGCGACAGTGAAAACAGGCTCAAGGAGGAAAATGAAAACGTCGAAGAGATCCTACAGAAACTCTACAAGAAAGGAGACAAAAAGACCAAATAAAAAGTCTTTATAAGGACTGCACCCAGCCAAACCAGACGAACCAGGAGCCTGCACCAACAAAGAAAACCACAAGAGGAAACATGCACAAAGGACAGCTGCCGACCGATCCCCCAGCTTATGATGCATGGAGTGGGACAACGAAAAGTCCTTATAAGGACTGCAGCCAGTCAAGCCAGACGAGCCAGGAGCGTACACCAACAAAGAAAACCACAAGCACAGACGAGCACAAAAGATAACCGCCGACCGATTCCCCCTGCTGACGTCACAGACACAACGATACATAACCAGTCCAAGATAGGACTCACAAGACAAGAATAAGGGTGAATAAACCCACAAAAACTACGGACCTCAACAATAACCACAGCTGATGAAGCAGGTTAGACGAGGCCGAATTTGGAATTTTTGTTTTTGAAAATTGGAATTGGAATTGGAATTTCTAATCCTCTCCTTAACTGCGGTCATAAAGTTAACAAACGAAAGACTTTTCATATACCCTGTTCGATGGACAATAAAGATGACTTGAATACATCTAGGCCATGGTAATCAGGCATCAAAACCCGGGGTTCTGCTGAAAGAAATATTTAACAGTGGTTGTGCCATGACGGCTGGGAAAACATTGATCCACATTCACACAGTAACAGAGACTGCGTGTGTTACTATTTCAGCCAAAAATGTATTCATCCGTTCACGTGATATGACATATAATTCCGCAGTATGCGCCCGACGTTATGCTAGGCAAGAAATAGTGCAGCTACTTGTTTGTAACTTCTGTTTTTAAATTTACTAAGGAAATTTCTCAAACACTGAACATGCTGCTTGCAGTCATTCGTCCACCTAGACTGGCTTGCTTGAGAACTTATGCGGGAATAGCGTGGGCAGAATGGAACAGTAATAATAAATGTGAATAGAAGAACGAAATATAATTCTCGCAAATACAAGAGACATCAGCAATAAGTAACCCCAGCAGTACATTAATCACTTGTCGCAGAGACATCCTCTTGAGGATCGCAGTGTAATAAATGTGTAACGGTTGTCAAGGAAGCGGCTGAAGGAATTAACCAAGTGACAACTTACACAAGGCAGATTCCCCCCGCAGATTACGTCTCACAAACTCATCTGTCTGGCTGCCTTGTTGTGGGCACGTGCGCTCGTCCGCGTGTGCATGTGTGTGTTTTAATAATCTTGATTAGTTTGTCCCCGATACTGGCCGGGGGGGGGGGGGGGGGGGGGGGGGGGGGAAGGAAACATGCACGGCTGTTAGGTCCTTACAGCTGTTTCTATAGTATTCCACATTCACAATGGTGGTGGTGGGTGGTGGTGGGTGGTTGACGAATCTGGTTTATTAAGAAGAAAAAAACAGGAGCACATCGTCTGTAAAGAGAATAAACTGGCTGTTCCGACATCATTTATTATAGTTGTGGTATTGTGCGTTGTTATGCAGGCTCGGGCTATAGTCAGCACGCGTATTCGTAGTCCCAAAGCAGATATTACCGATTAGGTGTGTGGTGTTAGGCCGTCACATATCCTAGATCATGACACGTGAAGCGGGCTGGTAAGTATCTTTTCTCCGCGCCTTTGTAGCCCAGAAAATAGCCTTTCAGTTTTGAACATTTTTTGGTACCCCTTCTTATGAGACAGGTTCAGCCGTTGGGGAACCACAGTGTAATCCTGCCTCTGTTGAGTATTGAACCCAGACGAATGTTTTCGCAGGGAATCGCTTTAACAACCATGTCATCGCTGGTCCTGTTAACAAGTGCATTCAAACAATTAAAACAATCATCTCTAAATGCTGGATATACAAAGGTGGATGCTAGATCCTTAGAGCAGCACTGATTCAAATCGCATTCATAATTTAAGAAACCTTTGGGCAGCACTGACTCAAATCACATTCATGATTTAACTGATTCAGTGCCGAACGATAATATATCGCTATATGTGGCATACCATTTCGTCAGAAGGATGATATATCGCCATACTAGGGTTATTGTGTATATTTGTTTTGTCTCGTGGTATCTTCGCAATTTCAAAGCTCAGTGGTTAGAAATTTTCATTACAAAATTTGTTTATTTGATTGTGTACCAAGTTTGGTCCAAACCTACGTTTTGTTTGGCACTGTATCAGTTAAAACGCTGGATAGTGTGAAAATGAAAACGCTTTATAGAAACCACAAGTGAGCCATATCTGAATTGACCTATGATAAAACGGAGTTGTTTTGACGCACGGATAGAAAGCGAGGGCTGGGGAGGGGAGAGTTGCAGTTGCTTGGATGTTTGGCGTCTGTTTCTAATTCACAAGGTACCACTTTCGAATCCACTTATAGGCTATTTGTTAAGAATACAAGAATCGTAGAATATAACAGAAACAATAATCGTCTTTGTAAGTTAAGAATTTCAGAGCCATTTGGTTGAGTATGTTTTCCTTGTTGCAAAAGGCTGCACGTGATTTCCCCGCCAGGCAAGTGGGCCGAAATAACTAAGTATTGGTTGCGTTAATGTGCATGGTCCACTTCGAAAGATCAGACAGGAAAAGACATGAAACAAAGAAATATTACAAATGATGAGACTCTATAACACACAGCTGAATGCCATCAAGTTTAGACTATTAATGGTCTTGGAGCATTTAATAAGACAGCTCTCTTATTAAATAAAAGGCGTTTACAGGCAAGAGAATCGACTTCAGTGCACCGGGTCTTACCCCTTATGGCTGGGCGACTACAGCAGAGCGGTCCGCCATAAGACACTCCACAGCTCTAGCATGAACTCCATGGGATCCCCGAGGAAACTGCCCGCATGATCTTACTGACCCAGTTCGAAAACAAATCCTCCACGAAGATCAGCATGGTAGAACAGATTTGAGAGCTCATTCTTAAAGTTCCGGCGTGCTGATGCTGAGATGTAGTGGGTTCAATCCCTACACCGGTCAGTTGGAATAAAATGTTGTCTTCTCCTCCTTGACATGGGTACGTAAATTACAAGTACCTCTGAAGGCGGAGTGTGTTCGCCTGCTAGCGAGGGACACTGGTCATAAAAAAGCTAATCCACACGCAACATTCAGTTCAGTGCTATTAGAAGTATGGTGTTTGGACTACGCTTGGGTTAAAAGCGAGCGAGTGCACAAAACAAAAAACAAAACAAAAACGAAAAACCCGTGACCTTCGGAAGCCGAGTCCAGTGCCTTAACGACTTCGACAATGAGACCCTCTCCTGTTGAAATAATAAGCTGGACGAAAAAGTTGATGGGAATCGTTCAAGAGGAAGACAACACTACACGTGGGTCAACACCATCAAGAAATGGACTCGTAAACTAGACTATGTGCATTGTGAACAAGCTGGACAGATGATAATGAAGACATAGTACAGCCGACATTGTTTCGAATATGATGCTTGATAATGATGATGATGATGATAATGATGATAATGATAGGTTCAAAATACCTATACAAACAATACATTATTAACATGACAGTATATTTCTATTTGTTAAAATTGATTGTCTTATAAACCAAAAAGTAGACTCAAGGAAATCCGAAGAACTAATTAGACAGTATTTGTCTACTGTGCTTCCTTGTACATTCATTCTCTAGCGTTGTTAGTTGTTTACATCTCTGCGCGCTGAGATATTAATGACACAACTTTTATTTTCAGTCCTTCGGCTGCAATTCTTTTATTGGATTATTTTTTTTTTAAAGGTGACAATAATGCATTCTTTGACTCATCTATTTATCTATTTGATTTATAAAGTACTAGCTGACCCGGCCCGGCTTCGCCCAGTTCCTGGTGGGGAGCATCTCATTTAATTCATATAAGTAGTCATATAAGTTCTCGTTCCCGTTACCTACTGTCTGTCTGTCTGTCTGTCTGTCTGTCTGTCTGTCTGTCTGTCCCTCTCTGTCTGTCTGTCTGTCTGCCTGTCTGTCTAATCATTTATTGGTTGCAGTTAGAACAACCTTAGATAAACGAAGACCAACTTACAAAAAGCATTACAAAGAGCACTTGAAAGATTTTTACATCTTCCCCAACAATTAACTTGGGTAAATGGAGCGGCGGCAGCAGCATCAGCAGAAGAAGGAAAAGGAGGAGTAGACAACTGCAGCGAAAAGGTGGGTCTGTCTATCTATCTGACCCGGCGTGGCTTCGCCCAGCTCCTGGCGGGTAGCGTCTCATTAAATTCATACAACAAAAAAAGTAACTTAAAAGAATGTCCTTCCACACACCATCCATTATTTTTAATGAAAAATCTTTCTAATCACCTGCATGACTACAGTAACTTCTTAAGCAAAAAAAGATGAGTTACAATGTTATGCATTGTGCATTATTTTTATGAAAACTTTAAAAATGCCTCTAAGTTATATAGAAAAGTTATGCCCCTTGAAATAACTTTTACGGAGTTAGGTCCCCTGAGATATATGAAATTATACTGAAAAATGAAAAATGAAATAATACTGAGTAAGCAGGCGATTTCACACTAACAAAATATCACAGTTGGCAGCTCTGGAATGACAGGAAGGCGTGTAGAAAATTTCATCTCAATCGGATGGGCCGTTCGCGAGCAAATAAAGGACATACATACATACAGACAGACAGACAGACAGACAGACAGACAGACAGACAGACAGACGGAGATTGCAATTTATATATAAGATATATGTGTGGCTCCTGCGAAACAGTGATAGATAACAAACACAGACACAATGTACTTTCTTACAACGAACACATATCCGGCAAACGGACATCACAGAGTTGGAAAATAACAATGATAATAATTAAATAAAAATAAGTAAGTTTCGATCTTATTGATTTTCATCGGGAACAACACAAACATATCTACAGAAAAACATGAAATTAGAAAATGTAATTAAAACTTGCAACGTAAACAGAAAAAGTGATTGATTGATTGATTGATTGATTGATTGATTTAGGAGCTGACATCACAGCATTCGGGACATTCCCATAAGCGCTCCGTCCCCATCCTCAGCAGCCAGCAAAGAGTTCCAACACTAATAGTTCCAGTAGCATTTTGATTATATGTCCGTCTCGCCTTTCCTCTGAGCGTCGAGCGTTGGCCAGATCCCCTCGTCACTCCTCGCTGTCTCATTCTTACCAGACTATGGTGATCCATTTGCTCCTCCGAGGTGTACACGTGCTCCCACAAGGCTGCAACCACGTCTGCCTTGTCATCAATACTCCACCAAGTTTTGCCGAGCCAGCCAATCTGTCCGCCTGTTCATAACAGAAAAACAGAAAACAACAGAAAAAACAGAAAAAGTATAGGTATCGAACGGTAGGAGCCCATAGCGTATGTTCCGTTCCAAGGAAGACTGTGCAGAAGTTCAATTGTGAAAGGTGCCATGTACGAAACTGTCAAGCTAAAAGTGTGCACATAGATGTGGATATATAGAGTTGCATCAGCAGAGTTATATATTGGCATCTATAACAGTATTGATTCCCACTGAATGGATGCATCTCAAAGAGTTGATTTACTGGCTCTCGATGGTTACAGCAATATGTCTGTAATGCATATAACCGCATAGAACTTCCGGATTTAAACAAACAGACTTCATCTTGAATCTTAAATTACCGCGGGATTAACATTCCCAGATTGGAACAATATCAGTAACTATATGTTTCAAGTATTTCAGCCAAAGTTTCATTCACGTATTCACTTCCTATGATATAAATCTTTAGTAAGCATCTGGCGAGAATCAAAGAAATACGCTCGGCAAAAAGTAGAGCAATTTATTGTTCCTGGTGTCTTGTGTTTAAATTCACTAAGAGAATATATTGTTTTGAATTTCAGTAATTTGTCATTATTTTCTGAACGGCAGACGCTCCTACAAATGTGAAAATCACCGCAAAGCGATTTATTCACAAATCGGCAGATTTCAAACCCTGTATGTCGGGATGGCGAAATTACGCGCATCCCCCTTAATCCACAGAAGCGGATTCTGCTATATATTTTTTTTTAATAATAACATAGTATTGCCACAGATGCTACAGTTAGAATGTGACGTATTTGACCTTAACATATTCTAGTTCAAGCACATAGAGCCGGGGCGACCAGTCCCCTCCCTCCCCGGCTTTCCCTCCCAGATATTTCCGAGGACATTTAGACAGGTATTCAGTACCCAATTTATGAGCCTGGGTTATCTCCAGAACGTTACTGATCGGCATAAAATAACACTGGCACGGCTGCGGCTGGAAACCGGACACGGCTGTGGCTTCTGCAAACATTTCCAGAAATGACACGCTCTATTCAAAGCTAAATTGTGTGTGCGTGTGTGTGTGTGTTTGTGTGTGTGTGTGTTTGTGTGTGTGTGGGTGTTGGTGGGGTGGGGGGGGGGTGGTCACGAAGGAGTTTCCTGCTATAGGTCTGCAATGTGGCAGGGCTGTCACATTTTGTTGGCCTGAATGCACGGGGGCATACGATGTCAATCTTTACCTCACTTAGCAAGCGCCGAGCCCAGGCCTCGAACCAGTGTCCGACCGGGCTCATGACATTATCATCGCAGTTTCACATCAACTTCGCCAACGCTAGCCATATTTTGTGTTCACGATATAATTACAGCTAGTTGCGTGTCCTTTACAGGACGTTCCAGTCAAACCCAGCATTCATTGCCTGTTTGTGATTTACTAGGCAATGTTAATTTCACTAATATGCCATGGCTTTTTGAACC
>JACEFZ010002374.1:1077500-1167330 GCA_014155875.1 Cepaea nemoralis
CTGCAGGGCGACCCACCGAAAGCGCAACACAAAGCACAAACTCCATAGCTACAGCGACGACTCCCAGGAGTCTCCTGAAAAATGCACTCCTGAACCGAAAAGGCAAACCAGTCAATCCAGCAACAGCCGGCCGTCATAGCTCCGAACATGCAGTTGACGCGAAAAACAATCGCGGACAGATGCAAAAGCATTCCACGCGAAATTCACAGCTCACAGTGTCGCGCCACGCACTCACTCAGTAGCAGGGCGACGGAACCATAGCCACCTTAGTTGCCTCTTACGACGTGCATGGTAGGCAACAGTGTTACTATTCTTTGTTTCCCTGTATGGGCCCCGGCAATACACACCTAAACGTTTTAGCATATTGGGTGATAAACCCATGTTGGAAACCTCTACTGCTTGGGCTGAGGAAAGTGTTTGTACCTCTTCTGCACCAATAATCCTAAAATGACATCCAGGAAACTGCTTCATACGTCCTAGATTACACCACTTGTGCACGTATAGATCTCCATTGTATTCATATATAAACCCCTAGAGCTGCTATGCACATAGATCTGATGCACCCACACATACATTGCCAGTGTAGTTATACAGACACACACACGTCTTTTGTACATTTTACCACACACCTAGTGTTCCTATGCATGCACCCTTGTTGCATTAAAACATACAACTCGATTGCGAAATGCATACACATCTTGTGTGCCTTTTATGTACCCACGTATGTACTTCTAATGCACCCATGCATATACTTCTAATGCACCCATGCATATACTTCTAATGCACCCATGCATATACTTCTTATGCACCCATTCATATACTTCTAATTAACCCAAGCATGCATTTTTAATGCACGCATGCATACACTTCTATTGCACCCATACTAATACCACTAGTGCACCCACAAATACACAAATAGTACCGCTACACATACAACCATAGTGCACCCATTCGTACATCTTTAGTGCACACACGTGCGCTTGTAATGCACTCATAATACACCACTAGTTCAGTCATGTATTCATTCTAGTGCATTCATACATACACCTCAATTACCGCTGTACATGTACCTGTTATTTCAGTTGCGGCATATTGTGCATGAATGTGCTAACTATTGGGTGTATTTTTAATGACTGCAGTTTTTTTGAAAATATTGCCCTTCCAAGTTTTGTAATTCCCTACTGTGGAGTTCACGCAACACCATGCAACATAATAGGTAAATAACAAAACTTGGAACGCCAATATTTTCAAACACTGCACAGTCATTACAAATACACCCTATATTCTGTACACCTCTCAGCACCAGAATTGTGATGTGGTCAATATCGACATGTTCTGGTACCTAGTTTAGGCTAAGAAGACCAGGTAACTCCGGATACTTTTAAAACTCCGCGACGGTGAGGCTTATAACTCATGACCGCGGCTGACTGGTTGTAAGGAAACAGTCCCATATTTGCGTAGACGACTCGGTACTCAATGGGTAATGTCTATACCACACCAGACACTTTTACTTGTCATGGTATTTTCTGGCACCCATTTTAGTTTGGATTGACCTGGGAACGCAGATCAATTTTGAAATATCCGTCTCGATGAGGATTCGAATACGTGTCCATCGGCTGGCAGGCAAGCATGCTAGCCACTGCGCCTATCCCTGGCACCTTGCCGTCTTGGCAGACGCTAGTTTGTAAAATAGAGTTATCATTTTCCATAGCACAAAACCTGGACTGAATTTAGAGATCATGTGTTGCCCATGCAATATGATCCCTCTCTCGTCCTTCCTGGTTTACTCACGAGGAAAGGTCTGAAACTAGACAAGCTGCGAAAGCTGCCGGATCAGCAAAGCAATAAACTAACTGTCCGCTCATCAGAGCTTCTATCTAGTCCAATATCCTCCCTAGCTTAGAATCTGGTCTGCCCTGCATGACATTTAGTCCTTAGGTTGCATTTCCTCGCACTAGGGTAAGGATCTTAGTGGCTAAACGCTGGCCTGGCTGCACTTATGAGAATCCTAGTGGCTTGACGCTGGCTTGGCGGGACTGATGAGGGAACCTCGTGGCAAGACACTAGCCTGACGTCACTGAAGAGGATCCTAGTGGCTTGAAGGTGGCCTGGTAGCACTGATGAGGATCCTAGTGGCTAAACGTTAGTCTGGTGGCATTGACGAGTGTCCTAGTGGCTAGACGTTAGCCTGGTGGCATTGACGAGTGTCCTAGTGTCTAGACGTTAGCCTGGTGGCATTGACGAGTGTCCTAGTGTCTAGACGTTAGCCTGGTGGCACATATGAGGATCCTAGTGGCTAGACGCTGGCCTGATGGCACTGATGAGGATCCTAGTGGCTAGAAGCTTGCCTGATGGCGTTGATGAGGATCCTAGTGGCTAGACGCTGGCCTGATGGCGTTGATGAGGATCCTAGTGGCTAGACGCTGGCCTGATGGCGTTGATGAGGATCCTAGTGGCTAGAAGCTTGCCTGATGGCGTTGATGAGGATCCTAGTGGCTAGACGCTGGCCTGATGGCGTTGATGAGGATCCTAGTGGCTAGACGCTGGCCTGATGGCGTTGATGAGGATCCTAGTGGCTAGACGCTGGCCTGATGGCGTTGATGAGGATCCTAGTGGCTAGACGCTTGCCTGATGGCGTTGATGAGGATCCTAGTGGCTAGACGCTGGCCTGATGGCACTGATGAGGATCCTAGTGGCTAGAAGCTGGCCTGATGGCGTTGATGAGGATCCTAGTGGCTAGACGCTGGCCTGATGGCGTTGATGAGGATCCTAGTGGCTAGACGCTGGCCTGATGGCACTGATGAGGATCCTAGTGGCTAGACGCTGGCCTGATGGCGTTGATGAGGATCCTAGTGGCTAGACGCTGGCCTGATGGCGTTGATGAGGATCCTAGTGGCTAGACGCTGGCCTGATGGCGTTGATGAGGATCCTAGTGGCTAGAAGCTGGCCTGATGGCGTTGATGAGGATCCTAGTGGCTAGACGCTGGCCTGATGGCACTGATGAGGATCCTAGTGGCTAGAAGCTTGCCTGATGGCGTTGATGAGGATCCTAGTGGCTAGACGCTGGCCTGATGGCGTTGATGAGGATCCTAGTGGCTAGACGCTGGCCTGATGGCACTGATGAGGATCCTAGTGGCTAGAAGCTTGCCTGATGGCGTTGATGAGGATCCTAGTGGCTAGACGCTGGCCTGATGGCGTTGATGAGGATCCTAGTGGCTAGACGCTGGCCTGATGGCGTTGATGAGGATCCTAGTGGCTAGACGCTGGCCTGATGGCGTTGATGAGGATCCTAGTGGCTAGACGCTGGCCTGATGGCGTTGATGAGGATCCTAGTGGCTAGAAGCTTGCCTGATGGCGTTGATGAGGATCCTAGTGGCTAGACGCTGGCCTGATGGCGTTGATGAGGATCCTAGTGGCTAGAAGCTGGCCTGATGGCGTTGATGAGGATCCTAGTGGCTAGAAGCTGGCCTGATGGCGTTGATGAGGATCCTAGTGGCTAGAAGCTGGCCTGATGGCGTTGATGAGGATCCTAGTGGCTAGACGCTGGCCTGATGGCGTTGATGAGGATCCTAGTGGCTAGACGCTGGCCTGATGGCGTTGATGAGGATCCTAGTGGCTAGACGCTGGCCTGATGGCGTTGATGAGGATCCTAGTGGCTAGACGCTGGCCTGATGGCGTTGATGAGGATCCTAGTGGCTAGAAGCTTGCCTGATGGCGTTGATGAGGATCTTAGCGACTAGACGCTGGTCTGTCGGCACTACTAAGGATTAAATGTGATCCCACCCTTACCTGTTTGTTGCCTCGTATATGTTCCTGCACATTGTGTCTTCAGTGTCGTGTTGGGCGACTTCCTGCCACTTCTTCCATGAACCATGTGTGTGTGTATATCTATATGCGCGTCTAACATTATGTCTACTTTCGTGTTGTTCGATCCCTGTCTTTCTTCCAGGAACCGCGCCTTGCATTGCTGCTCATTCTAAACTACTGTTGCGTCTAACATACCCAAAGTCAAAGTATACATACTACAGACATATCAATCCTCACTTTTGTGCGCGTGTGTTGTGTGTGTGTATGTATGTATGTGTGTGTGTGTGTGTATGTATGTGTGTGCGTGTGTGTGTGTGTTTGTCTATATATATATATATATATATATATATATATATATATATATATATATATATATATACACCCACACACACATACACGCACATACACAAAGGAGGGTTAATATGTCAGAATTAGTATCCTCTTACTCACGTCCTGCAGCGTGAGTGAGATTAGGGGTGAGTTAATTAGTGCTTGTTTGAAAATAATGTAGTCACCTTTACATCAGTAGGAAATAAATTCCTGAAATGATAAATGTCGTGCTGGTCTTGGTAATTAGAGGTAGTTCTCCACTTCTAACCTCACATCGACAATTACAGTCCTGCGAAGTTAAACGATGACATAATCACCAATGTATATCTCATCGAAGTAAATAAATTCCAGCGAATCAATCATCATCGTCTAGTGCACTGCCAGCTGTCGTAGACGTTCATGTGACCCCACAGATCTCGGCCTTTGGTGTTCTGGATCAACTCTGCTGATGTTATTCCCCCATGCCACTGTCTCAGTCCATCCCGCATCATTTCTCTTGGTCTGTCTCTGTTTCTTATTTTCTTGATCTTTTCAATTGCCACGATGTTCTCCAATGCCTCTCATTTCATCATATGATCAACGAAACTGTTTGTTTCTTTCTTATTGTTGTATATAATGTTCTAGTTTCATTATCCTCTTTCAGACAGTCATTGTTAGTTCCTCTGGCAATCCAAGGAATTCGCATCATTCATCTCAGGAACCACATCTCCGCTGCTTCCAAGGAGTGAATCAATACGTAAAGAAAATGGCTGGCGGGATAGGACATAAATTGAGAAAACTAGACACTCCTATGTGTGGAACCCTGAAAGCGAACAACATAGTGGAAGACCTAAAACATATTCAGAAGAGAATTAACAACAGAAATGATTAATATCGAGAGGACATGGCGTGCGCTGCAGGAGATAGCAAAAAAAAGGATGACTTGGCGTGAGTTGGTATGCCCCAATGAGAGAAAAAAGACACACGAAAAAGAAGACGATCAATATAGACTTCACTAAACAATCTTTCGCGGGGCACCAAATGGCTGTGTATCTATAAACCCAGATGGTTGTGTACCACATACATAGATATACGGCATACGCGTTGAACAACATAGATACAAATAATGAATTATCCTCTCCATGCAACTCAATACCGACCATTCCTAATTACAAAGCAGCATTGTAACACTGCCTTGTAATGCGTTGTTATTTATAGATTTTCAAGATCGAATGCAACACAGCTTAGTAATCCTAATTAGCTAAACAAGATGAAAGGCGGCGAGCTTTTCATTCAATCGTTGCACGAATTAGGTGATTGAATTTGTAATGGATGCGATGGAAGATAGTCTCTGACGCTGGTAGTTTTCGAAAAATCGGTATTAACACTATTCAAAGTAGAGCTGGTATAAAGTACACATGTAAAACTTGTCATTCCTGCAGGCTTTTATGGGTGATCTCTACTTGTTTGTTATTTAACTATAACGTCAGAGCAGATCATCATTATCATAAACATCATTATGTAGCAGTTCATTTGCAGAACGTCATTCTCATTACGACCTCGCAAGGATAGACTCTATGTCTCTTACCACTTAGCTTGCCTGATATAACTTCATTCTCATTGCGACCTCGCAGGATATACTCTATGTCTCTTACCACTTAGCTTGCCTGATATAACTTCATTCTCATTGCGACCTCGCAGGATATACTCTATGTCTCTTACCACTTAGCTTGCCTGATATAACTTCATTCTCCTTGCGACCTCGCAGGATAGACTCTATTTCTCTTACCACTTAGCTTGCCTGATATAACTTCATACCCAGACTGCTGTTAATAGTCTAAGGTCTATGCCTACCTTCCTGTTGTTTCATTCCTGTTATTCTTCCAGGATAAGATGTCCACTTATGTCCACTTTCGTGTTGTCCTTTATTTGTTCTTCTTCCAGGAACCGCGTTTTACATTATGTCCACCTTCCTATTGTTCCACCCCTGTACTTCTTCCAGGAACCATGTCTTATATTATGTCCACCTTCCTATTGTTCGATCCCTGTTCTTCTTCCAGGAACCATGTCTTACATTATGTCCACCTTCCTATTGTTCGATCCCTGTTCTTCTTCCAGGAACCATGTCTTACATTATGTCCACCTTCCTATTGTTCGACCCCTGTTCTTCTTCCAGGAACCATGTCTTACATTATGTCCACCTTCCTATTGTTCGATCCCTGTTCTTCTTCCAGGAACCATGTCTTACATTATGTCCACCTTCCTATTGTTCGACCCCTGTTCTTCTTCCAGGAACCATGTCTTACATTATGTTTACCTTCCTATTGTTCGATCCCTGTTCTTCTTCCAGGAACCATGTCTTACATTATGTCCACCTTCCTATTGTTCGATTCCTGTTCGTCTTCCAGGAACCATGTCTTACATTATGTCCACCTTCCTATTGTTCGATCCCTGTTCTTCTTCCAGGAACCATGTCTTACATTATGTCCACCTTCCTATTGTTCGATCCCTGTTCTTCTTCCAGGAACCATGTCTTACATTATGTCAACCTTCCTATTGTTCGATCCCTGTTCTTCTTCCAGGAACCATGTCTTACATTATGTCCACCTTCCTATTGTTCGATCCCTGTCCTTCTTCCAGGAACCATGTCTTACATTATGTCCACCTTCCTATTGTTCGACCCCTGTTCTTATTCCAAGAACCATGTCTTACATTATGTTTACTTTCCTGTTGTTCGACCCCTGTTCTTCTTCCTGTAACCGCGTCTTACGTTATGTCCACCTTCCTGTTGCTCATTCCTTGTTCTTCTTCCGCGAACAGCGTCGTACATTATTTCCACCTCCGTGTTGTTCGATCCTTATTCATCTTGTGTGATCTCTTTATTTTAGGCAGGTCATGTGATGCTTTGGTTTGAATTACTCAGATATTATGCTGTGCATGAGTCATTTGTCTTCTATGTTGGAATCTTGTAGACTGTCGATGTTTGTTTTTTTCCGCAATGGTCCTGTGTATTGTAAGAATTTTTCTACCTCCCATGAGTTAGAAATCCCGGAATTTCTTCTTTAGTGACTGCCATGATTTACATCAGAAAGATGTTTGAAAAAATATGTGTTCCTATAACATGTAATGTCATGTGTTTGTTGCCGCTGTGTCATATGCTTATAATATTTTTTAACATCTGCATTGCTATGGCTTATCGGCATGGCACATGATGGATGGATGGATATATTGGGATATGCCTGCCACGACCAAGTGTCTAAGTGTTTATATCAAACATATGAGATCTCTAACAGTCCAAAGATAATGTTCAACAGTGTAGTCACGTAATAATAAATTGGGAAGGCTTCCAAATAAATCATCTATTTAACATACGTTACGAGCCATCAGTTAAGTCATGAAGTCCGTCTTTGTAACGCAACTATACAACCGTGCCAATTCATTCATTTTCTAGCTCCTCATGATAATAATTATTCCTGCAATACATATCACCTGCAGTCATTCATGGCGTGCGGTAATCCTCAATTAGACATTGAACGTTTACGAGTGTCTTTATAATGTATCGTCCACAAACCTGCAGTTACCTCCTTTCTGGAGTAGGATTCCTCTGAATCCCTCCCTGCACACGGGAGTGTCTGTTTTCACCTCCCCGCCTTCCCCCATTCCCCTATAGCTGACAACAAATGATTACTCTAACAAATATACTAGTCGGCCGGTCAATCCAACGAACTGCTGCCTTTATCTTTCAGAAGCTTCTAGTCTAGTCGACTCCATTATGCTTGGCCGGTCGGTGCCTCCACGAACCGTCGCATACCCCCTGCGGTGGCTCTAGCCTGACTAATGTACTCTACAATAAAACGTCAGTAGGTAACTTGTCTCACGCACGGTCAATATTGGTGCAGTTGAGTATAACAGCTACGACCCGGATGTTGCTAGCAGATATAAATACAGTCAAGCATTAGCTACATCTATCTATTTATCCATCTATCCATATATCTATGTATCTAATCTATCTATCTATCTGCCGGCTTCCTGGCCTAGAGGTTAGCAACTTTTCTCCGTAATCTCGTATACTCTCGTAGGTAACGTGACGACGGTGATAATCAGTAGTGGTTGGAATCGCGCAGGTAAATTACGGGGTATGTGAGCCGGCCGCTCAGAAAGCAATAGCAAACTACTGAGCGTAATCTTGCCAAGAAATCAACAATCAGCTGAAAGATGCTCATGTTGACAGCGATGTCCAGTAAAGGATATGCAAACATCTTTATCTTTATCTATCTATCTATCTATCTATCTATCTATCTATCTATCTATCTATCTATCTATCTATCTATCTATCTATTTATCTATCTGTCTGTCTGTCTATATGTCTATCTATCTGTCTGTCTGTCCGTCCGTCCGGCAGTCCATCCGTCCGTCCCTCTGTCTGTCTGTCTGTCTGTCTGTCTGTCTGTCTGGCTGGCTGGCTGGCTGGCTGGCTGGCTGGCTAGCTGTCAGTCCGTCCGTCCGTTTGTCCGCCTGCCCGTCCGCCCGCTGGCCCTCCAGCCCACATGTCTGTCTGTGTGTCTGTGTGGCGGTCGGTCGGTCTGTCAGCTTTTATGTCTCTCTCTCTGTCTGGCTTCCTACTTATCTGTCTGTCTGTGTTTCCATCCATCTATTTATACATCTGTATATCTATCTGTATGTTAGCCTGTCTGCCTTTCTGTCTTCCCCCATGCCTACCTGCATCCCTGCCCTGTCTTTCTGCCTATCTCTGTAGATCAGCCTTTCTGTCTATCTGCCTATCTGGTTTAACCTCTATTTCTTCCTTCTTTGCTAAATCATTAAGACACGCTTGATGTCTTAGGATATTACAATTCTCCATTGGATTTATGGTTATCTGTAGTACAGAGCAAGCCGTTGGGTTTCTTTGCTCCAGTTAAATGCATACAGAAAACATGCGCGATATAAAAGTAACAGCTCAATCGTCATTCTTCTTTCTGCTTCCCCTGCTATCCAGTTCAACAACAGATTATGAAGAGCTTTCTGTACAAGACCATTGTGTCGGTTGCTGACCACGTGGTACAGATAGTCCGTATGTGACATGAGTTCTTACATTTTCTTCTGTCTCCAAATGCCAAACTGCAGTTTAGAACATAGTTTTTTGTTTATTTTGTCTTCATCTTCTGTTGTGGCTGCGCCTCTATTTTGCTCTCATTCTTTCTTCTCATAGTCCTATTCTTATTATTCCTATTCTTCCATTGTCTTCCTCTACTTCCTCTTCTCCTTTTTTACCTTCTCTTCTTCTTCTTTCTCTCCCCCTTTCTCTCCTTCTCCTTCTTTTTCTCGACTTATTCCCATCTTCACATCCTCCTTCTTATTTCTATATTAGAAAGTATAATTTTAAACTTGACATTGACTTCACTACTCGTCTTTCCTTTACTTCTGTGGGTGCCAATCAATACCTCTAAATGTATTGCTCACAGTATTCTGTACATCTGAGAATATAAGGCTACAACACAGCCAGTCTGTCTAGGCAGGTCCTCATTAAACAAACAACGCTGCCAGTTTGCTTGCTGCGGGCAAAGGCGAAATGTGGTTCCAATTAAACTGGAACATTTATCACAGCATTTTATTTTCTTGTGTAGCGTCTTGTTGCTTTTATTTTCTTCGCCCCTTTTTTTGTTTCTATTAATTCTTGCTGGTCTCGTAGGAGACCTTGAAGCTGGATTGAAAGCCATGTGTCATTCTTTGTGGAATAAACTGACTACTTCCTGGGACAAGCCAGGAGAATCACGACAGAGGTGAGGGGGAGGTGGAAGGGACACAGACAGAATGAGAAATGGGCAATGTAAGACTGACAAGGGACTAGTATTAGAGAAAGTAGCAAGTGTATGTTTATTAATATAAACAATAATAATTATATTATAATTATATTATAATAAGAATTATTTATTCGTCTTTAGAAGAGGAACAGGGCAAAAATACAGAGAACATTTTGTCGGTGTTATTTCGTAGATGACAAACTGGACAAGAGTATTGATAAAACATGATTCCTGAATGACAGGCTTCTGTCCCCAGGGATTCCTAGATATCTCAGTTTATTCTATGTCTGTTAGCATTTCTGTCATTTATTGTGAGGACTGAAATGTCGGCTTAATAATACTATTGTTGGTGGTAATATTAGAAGTGGACGCAGTAGTTGTGGTCATCGTGTAGTATTATTAGTACGAAAAGCAACAGCAGTGGTGGTAGTAGTAGCAACAGTAGAAATTAGTGTATTAGTAGACATGGTGGTGGTGGTGGTGGTGGTGGTGGTGGTGGTGGTGGTGGTGGTGGTGGCGGTGGTGGTGGCGGCGGCGGCGGCGGCGGCGGCAGCAGCAGCAGCAGCAGCAGCATCAACAGCAGCAGCAACTACAACAGCAGTTGGTGTTAGTAATCACTATAATCACTATAGTAACGACACACATAAAATAAACATCGAAGGTGGTCGGTGAGTTAATATCGATGAAAACAATATAAATATACTGAGATATACACATCATACACTGTGAAAACAATATACATATGCCGAGAAACACGCACAATACACTGAACATCAGATTCCGGAAGCAGCCTGCAAACAAGTCCAGACAAGGTGGTGAAGCAGAGCCAGAAAAGGGATTAACACTATACGTCAGCAAAAATGAATGCATGCTAGTTTGTCAAGACACGACAAACTGCAGAATAAGTAAAGGATCATTTGTACATGTCTTCATGAGTCTTGGGTATATGGTGCTGGCTCCATATTTGTATAGACTGGTCGGCGCTCTTTTGCTGATGTAGTCAGTATCATACCAGCCGTTTTTACTTTCAGTGACATTTCTTGAGTACCGATTGTAGGCTCAGTCATGCTGGATCCCGGGTCAGTTTTTCAATTCCACCTCTATTGTGTTTCAAACATATGTCTACCCGGCCGGCAGGCTAGCCACCGGGTTAATGTATCATATCTGGCTGTAGTCACCACTGCGTTCAATGCGAGATCTTTAGCGCTGATAAAGTGCTTGGATTCCTGTAGAAAACCATTCTCTGGGGTCACTAATCGTTGTGCCTGACCCTGTCGTGAACAATCTGTCACAGAAGTCACGCTGTTTTCAAACATCCTACTCCACTCATACACTTGATGGACTGATAGGCATACACCTACATACTGGACCTTCATTCGCCGATGAATTTCTTTAGGTTTCACCCCTTCACTGATCAAACACTGGATAACAGAACGCTGCTCCTTTTTGGTGCATGTCAAAATTGAGGTGGCCATCTTTAAACTGTCCTTATAATGTTCCCGTGTTCGGCTACACCGTGGTATCGCGTGCTTAACACTCTTGATATCCTTATAAACAATATTAACAGGTTACAAGACAAGGGCATGGTTATTGTAATTTCTATCACACTTTTAACGTTTTCATTTGAAGCCCCCTCGTATGTAAGAAATTTGTGAAA
Source organism: Cepaea nemoralis (assembly GCA_014155875.1). NCBI lineage: Eukaryota > Metazoa > Mollusca > Gastropoda > Stylommatophora > Helicidae > Cepaea > Cepaea nemoralis. The sequence goes on from JACEFZ010002374.1 coordinate 1,089,075, forward strand.
GAATTCAGACAGGTCAATTGTTTTTTTTTTTTATTTGCAAACTTCACAATGACATGGGATGGAAGAAATGACACAGAAATACACAAAACACAATATAGTCTATAGCAAGACGTTTTACTAGAATCAACAATATCGTGACAAACATTAATATAACAAAGCCCAATAATCCGCTTGCTAAATATTTGTGTGCGACCTGTTCTTTGTGTGGATGAGATTGCTGGTCAACGAACATTACAATGGTGAGGAAACTCCGATAAGTTGATTGTCAGAAGAGTGTTGAAACTAGTGGAGTATCCGAAGAGTGTCGAAACTCGTGGAGTATCAGAAGAGTGTTAAAACTCGTGGAGTATCAGATGAGTGTTGAAACTCGTAGAGTATCAGATGAGTGTTGAAACTCGTGGAGTATCAGATGAGTGTTGAAACTCGTGGATTGTCAGAAGAGTGTTGAAAAGCGTTGATTATCAGAAGAAAGCAAATGCTGAGGCAATCACAGCTCCAGGTATTGCTATATCACTTAATCAAATCCATGACAAAAGGTACATGAAATGTATGGAAAATATAAACATTATAGACATTATCCTAATATTCGGAAAATTTCAGCAAGAGAGGGAAAGGAAGGCCGAGAAAGGTGTTTGTAAGTACAGTAAGTAAAGGACCCATCTACAAACCTTATGGTTCTTCGGGCATAGTGCTTGGCCTATATATTTTAAAGACTAATCGGCACGCAGTAGGCGTTAAAGTTGGTTGCATAACCCTATAAGGACGTATTAGCCAACTACAGCCATTTTTTTTTTTGGTCTGTTCGTAATTCCTGGGCACGTTTACATTCAGTAGTTTGGCATTGCTTTCCGAAAGACCGGCACACATACAATTTCATAAAAAGCCAACGCAAGGCGGTCTGCTGCCAAATCGCCCACAGCTTTGTTTCCAATGAGGTATGCGGGGTTACGAACAAGAAACCAATGAAAACCGTAATCTGATTAGAGAAATTAGACATTCACAATTTTTTGGTCACGTTATGAGAAGAAATAAATTGGAGAACTTGGTGACAACTGGCAAGATCGAGGGGAAGAGAACAAGGGGATGGCAGAGAAGTAATTACCTGGATGGCTTGGCCACGGTGTATGGTCGAGATAAGAACACTGAGCTGATCCACGACTCTGGTGATTGTGTCAGTTGGCAAAACATGACCGCCCACGCTTACAGGCATGGAACATGATGATGATGATGATGATGATGATGATGATGATGATGATGATGATGATGATGATGATGATGATGAACGGAAATTTACATTATAATTTTTTTTTTCTTTTGGATTGTACTATGTTTGCTCTAAGCCTCCTTATTTGTTGGCGCTGAATCAGTTGACATCATGAAATGTATAACTCATTTAATAATGACAAGCAAAATTAAATGTCCAACAAAATTCAGTGACACATTATCAAGAAATGTCCACTAAATGTCCACACGTTAAGACATAAATTATTATCAGCTACAAGGGTCGTATTTAATGTTTACTATCCGAATAAAATGAATATATAAAGTCCCTTAAACCCGATGTACTTCAAATAAAGAACGATTAAGCTTCTGGAGAATCCTGCTGGGTGATTTGTATCACGTCAGATTTACGTCCCTTGAGGTTTCAGTCTACTAGTCTTTGTTAGAGAAAATTGTCGTTTGGGGAATCGAGCCAGCGAGGATATAGACACTACATTAGTTTTAACTGACAGCTTTACCATGTTATCATTAGCGTTTGCTTTTCTTCGCGTCGGAGAGATTGTTAACAATGTGTAAATCTCAGCCCTTCGTTGTTTGTCGTGATTCCTAAAAGATTGATGGAAATTTAGCACCAATAATGTGTATATTTTCTGCTACTCTGTAGGGCTTCTATTTTGCTGTAAATAATTTACTGAACTACTGTCACTAACTGAATTTATGTTTGGTATAAATCGAACTGCCGGCTTCGAGGCAAAGGCTTTACGGATGAGGTTCATTATCCCGCATACGGCGTTAGAAACACGGCTTCGGACGATTTGGTAGCAGACTGCCTTGCGTTGATTTCCTATATAAAGGTATGAATGTCAGGCGTTCAGAAAGCAATGGCGAACTTTTCTTTCTTTTCTTTTTTTTTTGCAAATCCTTTTTACAGGACATCGCTGCTGCCATCACCAGCATTTTACTGCTGCTGTTGATGCCTTGGCAAGTTTACGTTCAGTAGTTCGCTATTGCTTTCTGAACGACCTGTTCCCATACCAATTCGTTAAAACCCAGCACAACGCGGTCTGCTGCCAAATCGGTCGCCGCTGTGTTTCGAACGCAGATAAGCGGGCTCCCTCTCATATTATTGTGAGTGATCAGCAGTAACGTACAGGCTAGACGCTCGCCTGCCGGATCGGATGTCACGAGTTTGATCCGCATCGGGGCAGAGTGGGATTTTTAAAACTGACTTGATTTCCCAGGTCGACCCCGTCTAATATAGATGTTGGAAAATATAAAGACGGTTTGCGTAACACTGATCGCCTCATCCATCGAGTGCCGATTGATCTAAAAATGTACAGGTCAAACAAGTTATGCCCAACGCATCTTAAAACGTGTACAAGGGTTCTTTACTAACTACATAATTGTGAAACTCATTGTGCTATCCATCTTCATTCTTCTCCCAATCCGTTAAAACCCAGCGTAACGCGGTCTGCTGCCAAACTGGTCGCCGCTGTGTTTCAAACGTAGGTAAGCGGGCTCACGAATCGCGTCCGAAAATCATTTGCCACGGATAGTGGCAATGGCAAGCTACTGGACGTAAATTGGCCAAGAGATCACGAACAGCCAAACCATGCTGGGGTTGACTGAACCATCTTCTAAAGGATATGCAAATAACTTTTTGTAGATCACACGGAGGGTGGGTGAGGGGGCCGCGGTAGTGTAGTGGCTTAACGCTCGCCTCGCGGACCGCTGGTCATTGGGTCGAACTCGTATCAAGGCAGATTTCTGTTTAACAAAATGGGTTCTCGGGTCGGGCTAGCCTAAAATGAGGACCTGGGAAATGTCTCGGAATGTGAAGGTGTTCGGTGTTATATTGGCCACATCATACCTCCAGTGCTGATTGGTCGCTGAAATTATGGGTCTAGCACCGTATGGCCAGTGCGTGTTAAAGGGTCTTTTACTTTACTGATAGTAAAGTAACTTGTGCGTGCATCCGTTTAACTTGAGCATACATTAATCCAATATATACATATGTCCAATGTGGCCCTTTTCTTTACTGGTAGTAAAGTAACTTGTGCGTACATCCGTATAACTTGAGTATACATTAGTCTAAAATATACATATATCCAAAACGTGTAAAAGTGCCCTGTACTTTACTCTGGTGTCTTTCGCCTCAGTCTTCTTCTCAGCTGTCTTGTCTCTTGTCCGCGGTGGGTTGTCGTCGGTCTTCCTCGTGGTAGCTTCATTTGATGTTATTGTATGTTCTGGTTCTTTGCTGCAGCTAGCAGGCGGGCTCTCTTGTCTCGTCATCTTTAAGGTCTTGGCTTCCACGCTGCTCATCTTGTAAGTCAGGTGTCTTTTGGTGTTGGTCTTGCAACGTGCCATTATCTCCCCCGTATCAGGTTTCTTGAATAGTTCGGGTGACTTGTTCTCGATAGCGCTCCGCAATTGCGAATGATAAGGAACTCACCATGATATAACTGTTCTTCTGCACTTTATGAGTGATTCCAAAGTACTCTTGCCACATCTGCCTTATCATACACTGATACCCCACCAAGTGGTGCAGACCCAGCCAATCTGTCCATCCGTTCGTTTCTCACAACACCACCGTGTCCTGGGGAAAAACTGCAACCCTATTATTTTGTATTGTTGAAATGACGCCTGTCACTCTTTACCCAAGAATGCCTGTCTTCACCTTTCTCGTCATACATTGTGAGTTCGTTATAATCACGGTCACGGCGATCAAATCGTGCGCATCCCACGATCGGGATCGTAAGACATTGGAAAACCGCCTCATCTTCCAGTTGGGTGCACTCTCACCTCACGGCCTCAATGTCCAACACAGTTTTATTTAACTTCCAAACCCTCACCCGCTCCCACCCCCTAGTTGTGTAGTCCACTAAAAAAGGTATTTGCATTTCCTTTGCAGGACGTCGCAGTCAGCCCCAACATTTTTTTTTTTTTTGCTGTCTGGGATTTCTTGACAGGTGTGCATTCGGTGGTTTGTAATTGTTTACTGAGCGACCGGCACTTATGCCATTCTGTGAGGACCAACGCAATGGCGGTCTGCATCCAGGTCGCGCGCAGCTGTGTTTCGAGCGCGGAACGAGAAATTGTGAACTGCGTCCGTGACATCTTCGCCAATCTCAATGTTTACCTTCCGCTCACATGGGTGCCTCTCCACCCCCATCCCCTTCCTGCCTGTCCTCACGCCGGGTGGCTTAGCCAATACCTGAGCTTCTGACGGTATTCACCTTTGGCCTGTTGCCCATACATCTGGTTCATACAATCCACTGATAGTAGTATAACGCTTCAGTCACTCCAAGCATATTCAGATAAGTACCCTTAATATTGTCATGTAGTGTATTTCATGTAGTTGTGTGTCGGTTTATGTTTGCTTGTTTTGTGCTAACGAAGCTTTGACCGCGACGTCCAATTTGTTTCTTGTAAAGCTCACAATCTACATCTCGTTTTTTTTTAATTTTTGGTGATTCAGACTTTGGCAACTAAGCACCACCTCACTTGACATCCTCAGCATACAAACATGCCTCCACAAACCGGAGAATTAATCATAGATTAACAGCCGATTGCACGAACCGTTTGATGCCAGGCCAACAAGCAAACAGGAAGGACAATCACGATGACGTCTGAACCTGTTGTGGGGTGTTGTGTTCACTAGCAGGCTCGGCGAGTGTTGTTCTCTTCAATTACAGACCATGTGTGTTTTTCCCAGACGAGGGCACAGATAGAAAAAATGGAAATGGCTGCTGTGAAAGTTTATTCATAGAGATGAAGAGAGAACGAACGAACGAACGAACAAGAGAGAGAGAGAGAGAGAGAGAGAGAGAGAGAGAGAGAGAGAGAGAGAGAGAGAGAGAGAACGAGATACAGATATACAGAAAGAAAGACAGACGTATAGGTTGAAGGAAACACCCAAACAAAGTGAGAGCAAAACACGGAGATTTAGAGAGAGAGACAGCGGGAGAAAGAACGAGAGAGAAAGGGAGAGAGAGAATGTGACACATACAGAGAGAGAGAAAGAACCAAAGACAGATAAAAGATAAGAGAGAGCGAGAACAGCGGATATGATAAAAACAATGTTATTAACAGGTAATAAGAAAAAAAAACATAGAATTAATTATGTAGGAAGTCACACACACATATAATACCTGATTAATAAATTACCTGGTTTCATAGGCGCTCACGTATTTCTCAACAAACATCCAGCGAAAGGAGAATGAGTACGATCGAACTGAGAGCCAAACAGGAAATGGCTTGCCGGACAGAAACGTGACCCACACACAATTTGACGTGATGACAGTAAGTCTTTATCAGGGGCCACAAAAGGGGAACTACTCCGAGGCATGAAATAAATATAAGCAGATAAATAGCAAATAGATTTTAGAATAAATGTCTCATAAACCACGCACTGAAAATACTATTCACTACCATACATGAAAGAATACCACTTAAGTAGATGTTGAATATTCAGAAAAACAGTGGACAACCAGAAGCAATGTTTTGTCTGAGAATACTGGTAGAATAGAAATATATATAAGCTCAAAAAAAGATTTATCGTGCCTTCACGAACAATGAAAACAGGCATTCTATAGAGTTATCAAGGGAAAAAATTAATTAAACGTCTGGATATTAAAATATAAGGTTATATCGATGGCGCGGACAGGAAATTAATAACAAACTTATCTTGGGAACACAAGATAACATTACAATAAGGAAATTGTTTATTCCCCCATGTGAATGTAAAGAGAGGTGTGCGGTGAGACAAAGATGTGTAACATCGCTGCACCTGCATGATATATATATATATATATATATATATATATATATATATATATATATATATATATATAGAGAGAGAGAGAGAGAGAGAGAGAGAGAGAGAGAGAGAGAGAGAAAGGAGAAAGAGAGAGAGAGGGAGAGAGGGAGAGAGGGAGAAAGAGAGAGAGAGATGGAGAGACAGAGAGACAGAGAGACAGAGAGACAGAGAGAGAGAGAGAGAGAAGAGAGAGAGAGAGAGAGAGAGAGAGAGAGAGAGAGAGAGAGAGAGAGAGAGAGAGAGAGAGAGAGAGAAATTATATTCAAACCGAGATAGCCAAGATGAGGTCCACACATTGTAGGATAATCAATAAACAACATCTGAGACACAAATGACACATTTTTGTTAGTAGAAATAGGGCTAAATGTCCACGAATTTGTAAACCAAGTGCAAAAATAAAGTGATGAAAGTGACTAGATGTAAATATCAAGTAAACATCTGATATGATAATCAAACAAAGATAGTACAACGCCACATTGAAAATTACAGTGAGTAAAAATGCATTTTACCAAGTTAATATTTTTTTTCAACCAAGTAAATCAACCATATAATGGCTGGTGTGAGACAAAAATACAAAAGAAACATAGAAATGATCAAGCAATGTTCAGCAATAACAAACATCTCTTTTAAACAATTCAGAATTTTAAGAAGAGTTAAAATGTTAACTGATTATATGCCGAAGGATAATATATCATCACATGTGACCTCCTATTTAGACAGAAGGACAATATATCGCCATTTTAGGGTGTTTTGCTCCATGGCATCTTGCACGATTTCAATGCACAGTGAATGAACATTTACATGAAACTACACGTTCATTTGATTGTGTACCATGTAGGTGCAAAACTTACTTTTTGTTGAGCACAAAATCAGTGCAAAGAATTTTAAAAAGAGTTTAGAGGGTTAAGAATTAAAACTAAGACCTATCAAGTGTTACATTGACTCTGCATTGTTGTATGGTGCAATAACATGAACATCTAGATTTATAGACACATCTGGGAAATATAATGGCGGGAGAAGAAAATAAACAACACTATATTCCACAAACTATGATTATAGAAAACGTTACTGAATTAGATCAATTCAGATACTTAGGCATTTCGGCTATATAAGCATAACACAACTCTTTGCTAAAGGATGTAAGGGAAGGGAAGGTAGAGGAAATGCATGCAAGGGGAAGACAACTAAACAGGCCTCTTAATTGCCCCAGAATAATTCTGCTTAATATTTTACCAGGAACAACAAGGTCGTTATTCCCCTATAATTTTCAGACTCCTATAGGTCGGATTTCTTTGGCAGCGTCGCCCGATATCCCCACCAACCTGCTGGTGTCTTCAGTCTCCAGCACTCTGCTAAGAGATTTATGCAGTAATTCAGTTGAGGCATTTGTTTTGGTTTATTAACTTCTGCAGCGATATCATCTGAACCAGCAGCTTTCCTAAACATCGTTGTGTTCGATAGATTTTTAAAAAAAAAATTCTTCTGTATATAGTTTCTCATAGTTGATATTCATCTCCTCTTCTGAAGACTGTATATGTGCGTTATGATAGGGTGGGTTTGGAAATTGCCTTTTGGGACTTCGAATTTAATTGCAGTATTCCGCTCATTTGTTCATATGATCTGTCATATTAGCGAGAACGTTCCCATTACCAATTTCGAAAATATTGTGTTGATAATATGTTTCTATTGTCCTCCTTGTGGCACTGTAAATATTTCTGAAGTTTCTATTCGCTACTGCCACTTCATCCTCTCCTGTAAGGTCATATAAAGGTAGTCTTGAATGTGCCCTTATACCCATTTATAACTTCTGTATTAGTTTATGTTCATTTGTTATTCCTTCTGACTTTATCATCTCTACAATTGCTGTTGTGTGTGAATCTCAATTTTATTGTTTCATCTTTTGTAATTTGTTAAGGATTTTGGTAATTATTCACACATTATTGTTTCCTTCCCTTTTTGCAAGGACTTCTGTCCATTATTACCTCGCAATGCTTCTATCCCTCTGCCAGCAGTCTTCCGTATTCACCTCGTCTACTGGTTGCAGGACATTATGGTGTAAACTGTGACCATACATTGGTTCCCTAGTGTCTTGATTTCTTAGACATCTTATATTGTATGGTTTCCGTGATTATATTATGCTATGTACTTCTTGAGTTACAACTTAATTTAACTTATCAGCAGATGGTGATCTGAATCTACAGCTTCATATCACACACATGATCAAGTTGATTTTCTATATTGTGGTCTAGTGATACCGACTTCACTTTGTGGGTTATTTAATGTAGGAAAACACTTCATCTTGTGACATTTTCATTTACTGCTAAAATATTATTGAATAATTCTTCACTAACGTTCACTACCCCGTGTACTACCCGTTTCCCTTTGATTTCTTCGTCACACGTGTTATCTGATCCTATTTTGGCAATCATGTCACACATCACAATTCTAACTTTGTTGATTTCATATTGCATTGTGAAGTTTCATGTTGAATTACTTCTTAACTGATCCATCCCTATCGTTTATTAGTGCGTAATAGTGAATAATATTCAATGTTTACTATCTTTTTTTTTTGGTACTAAATATTGCTGGTAACATTAAAGAACGCAATGCTTTCCACTCTATTAGTGTTTTCTCTGCTTCTATAGATAGTATTAGGGTCACTTCTTCACGGCGAATACCATTTACCTTTGTATGACAAGAAAACAGCACCGTTTCACGTGTAATTAGAAGCTTTTTCTTGATCTCTTCCATTTTGTTTTCACAAAGTCCAGAAATGCTATTCTTCTAATATTTCATTACCCCTACTATTAGTGATGATTTTCCCAATTCATTCATAGTTCTAACATACAGGTGCCAATTATAACGATGTTCTTAAATAAATGGAGATACAATCCCTTTACTTAATACTTAGCCTAAGAGAAGAAGCTCCTTTCATCTTAGTAAGCAACAATTATGATTGTCACAATTTCGTTGTTTTCTTTTCATTTATTTAGACTTGCTCATGGTTTGATGCAATTTGCATCTACATTTTCTATGGAATGTGGAGGATAGACCCAAGTCATTCCTCCTGACTCGTCTCTTACGAGATGAATGACATGATACACTGTTACTATTCAGTGCATACCGTATTAGTCCAGATAACACACTGACGACACGTCATTAACCAGGGTGAAAATAAACATGGAGGCTATATGTTAGTTTCCAACGTTTGTGTGTCTGTGGCAGTTTCATGGACATGTCGTAAACCGTGTTATCTTATTGGGAAGAGCCTGGCCGGCAGTTTCACGCCCTCTCATTAAAGTATTAATTCTGGCTTTTCTGGCAACAAATGACAACAAAATGTGGCCTCGGTATCGCTGCAAACACGTTTATTACTCTCTGTAAACGTCACATGATAAGGCTGGAGAAGAGCCTGGCTTTCGTCACATGTCTGCCCGGCAGCCATCTTGAAAACATCCTCGATATTTAGGAGTTTGTTTGCGTAATGAGCTTGTTGCTTGACGCTGCAGCCTGGACCATTAAACACAAACCCGGAGATTGTTATCTTTTATAATTTTTACCTTGGCTGTCGAAATTTTGATGTCGTAGTTTTATATTTTTTTTTTATTTTGTATTTTTAATGAATCATTATTTCTGTCAGTGTAGTATGAATCTTAGCAGCATCATTTTATGTTTCATAGGAGTTTCCGTTCCTTCTTTTTTTTAAATATTTATTCTTATAACATCTTTAAATAAATCAAATAAAACGAGAAACTCAGATCGCTTGAGATCGCCAGCTGAATGTACGTATGAGGGGGCTTTAGATGAATTTCTTTAATGTTTTTATTTTATTTTTGGTAAATATATTCTAACAATGTAAAGAACAAATGTATCATTTTTCGATGTAGTCACCACTATGTTTACTGCAAGTCCTCCAGCGCCGATAAAATGCTTTTATTCCTGTAAGAAAATATTTCTGTTGGTCGTGTGTGTAACCACTCGTTCACCCCCTGTTGTACCTCTTCATCGGACCGAATAGTTTTGAAACTTCCTACTCCACTCACACACTTGCTGGATTGACTGGCATGCATCACTATACTGGACCCTTCATTCGCCGCTTTACTAGAACACAATCACAAGTAGCAACAATCGGTAAACTTTACTCGATTACAATCACAAGTAGCAACAATCGGTAAACTTTACTAGATCACAATCACAAGTAGCAACAATCGGTAAACTTTACTAGATCACAATCACAAGTAGCAACAATCGGTAAACTTTACTAGATCACAATCACAAGTAGCAACAATCGGTAAACTTTACTAGATCACAATCACAAGTAGCAACAATCGGTAAACTTTACTCGATTACAATCACAAGTAGCAACAATCGGTAAACTTTACTCGATTACAATCACAAGTAGCAACAATCGGTAAACTTTACTAGATCACAATCACAAGTAGCAACAATCGGTAAACTTTACTAGATCACAATCACAAGTAGCAACAATCGGTAAACTTTACTAGATCACAATCACAAATAGCAACAATCGGTAAACTTTACTCGATTACAATCACAAGTAGCAACAATCGGTAAACTTTACTAGATCACAATCACAAGTAGCAACAATCGGTAAACTTTACTCGATTACAATCACAAGTAGCAACAATCGGTAAACTTTACTAGATCACAATCACAAGTAGCAACAATCGGTAAACTTTACTAGATCACAATCACAAGTAGCAATAATCGGTAAGCTTTACTAGAATACAATCACAAGTATCAAAATATAAATAACCTTTACTAGATCACAATCACAAGTAGCAACAATCGGTAAACATTACTAGATTACAATCACAAGTAGCAACAATCGGTAAACATTACTAGATCACAATCACATGTAGCAACAATCGGTAAGCTTTACTAGAATACAATCATAAGCAGCAACAATCGGTAAGCTTTACTAGAATACAATCACAAGTATCAAAATATAAATAACCTTTACTAGAACACAATCACAAGTAGCAACAATCGGTAAACTTTACTAGAACAAAATCACAAGAAGGAATAATCGGTAAACGTTACTATAATGCAATCACAAGTAGCAATAATCGGTAAACTTTACTAGAACAAAATCACAAGAATGAATAATCGGTAAACGTTACTAGAATGCAATCACAAGTAGCAATAATCGGTAAACTTATCTACAATACAATCACAAGTATTAAAAAATAAATAACCTTCACGAGAACACAATTACAAGTAGCAACAATCGGTTAGCATTACTAGATTACAATCACAAGCAGCAACAATCTGTAAGCTTTACTAGAACACAATCACAAGCAGCAAGAATCTGTAAGCTTTACTAGAACACAATCACAAGTATCAAAACATAAATAACCTTCACGAGAACACAATCACAAGTATCATAAATCGGCAACCTTTAATAGAACACAATTAAAAGTAGCAAAAATCGATAACCTTTATTAGAACACAATCACTATTAACAAACATCGATAACATTGACCAAAACACAATCGCAAATAGAAAAAGCAATAACCTTTACTAGAACCCAATACAAGTAGCAAACATCGATAACCTTTATTAGTACACAATCATTCATTCATTCATTGGCACCTTTCCGTCTTGACAGTCGATAGTTGTTACATTGTGCTTCAAAAAGCCATACTAACTACAACCCATGGCGGTGGCTAATGTGGCTGATAAGGCCGATTCGCGCTGTAAATGTTCGTCCACAATGGATGCATGTGAATACATGGTCATTTCCACCATCATGCACCATCTTACGTCTCACACTCTCGGTGTGTGACTTATCTGCAATAATTTTCTCCTTTGTCTTTATTCCATTTCTGATATTTGCCTTCCATGCGACACGTTCCATGCGACTTGCTACCAATGTACATTATCAATGCCTGTATCAATCATGTCCCGCTTACACACATCTTTGTATCGTAGTAGAGGCTAGCCCTGAGATCTCTTACCCATCTGTAATCTGTACATAATCACTAGTAGCAAACATCGATAACCTTGACTAGAACCCAAACACAAGTAATAAGAATCTGCTAGCTTGACTAGAATATAATCACAAGTAATAAGAATCAGCTAGATTGACTAGAAAACAATCACAAGTACCATTTGCAATTGAGTTCTAGTAAAGCTTAACCATTGTACTTCTCGGTTTCGTTGATTCACTCATATATTTGTACAGTCCCACCAATTTCATTTAACGCAAACCGTCACAGAACTGTGGCATGACTCAATACCACCGGGAATCACAAAGACAGCCTGAGATACTTATAATAACATAATTATGAAATGTATAGGTAGTGATTGGCGTTCACAGAAATGACGTGATCTAGATGTTTCCAGGTGATAATTAATTTACTTCTACAAGCCAGCTCCGTGGCGAAGGCGTTACGAATGCAATTGGCGATTCCCCCCCCCCCCCCAATACCGGGTTCTGAACACAGCTTCTACAGGTAGAATTATTGACGTCACCTCTGAACACCTCTGCTCCATTATGTTACGTACTTCTCACAAGGAAATTCCAGTGCACCACAGAGAATATTCATTATTGAACACTGATGTATTCGTGTGAAGATGTATACATTTCATAATATGTACTTCATCTCTGGCCCGTAAATTATATACCACATATAAACAAACATTGTGGTCTGCATACAATCTCCAGAACAAAACTTGTTTTGTTGGGTGTACATAATGATAAGATTATATGCTAAATCTTATCATTTTCCCTCAGTTGGTTACTGAGTTATGGATTTTGACACGGGAGCAAACATTTGTGAACGCACTAGACAAGACTCCCCTATCAAGCCCTCATATGGTCACCAGTAGGGAAAAGAAAACGGGGAAGACCAAGAGAGACCCTGCGTAGAACCATCATCAGAGAAGGCTCATTCAATGGCCAAGTGAACATCCAGGATCTACAACAGGTAGCAGCGAACCGCCAGACATGGAGAGCCATGACTTCTGCCCTATGCGCCGACTTAGGCTCAAGAGGAAATACTAACTAACTATAAACCCATATTTTCATAAACCACTTGATACTCGGAGGTTGATGTGGTCAGTATCACGCCGGCGCCTTTACGCCTTAAGTCATATTTGTCTTATAGCCATTGCATGCTGGGTCAGTCTGGAAGTCCAGATCAACTTTGAACATTGGAATCTGCCCGGATGCGGATCAAACCCACGCTCACCAGGCCGGTAGGCTTCTAGAAGCTTTACTAAGAGACTCCCTGATACAGCGGATTATAATTAAAACACATCATAGATTCTATGAAAAGAGTATTTTAAGAACAGCATATTGTGTACAAAGTAAAATATACTAAAGTATATTCTATGACAGGGTGTGTAAACAACAGCAGATATTATATAAAGTAACTTCTAAGTAAAGTATATCCTACGGCAGGGTGTGTAAACAACAGCAGATGTTTTATATAAAGTAACTCGTAAGTAAAGTATATTCAATGTAACAACTCAATCAGACGCATATTATATCTGCTATTTTTGTCTCTCCATTCTTGTCCTTCTTGATTTCACTTTCATTACCTCGTTCCTTCCGTCTCAGTTTTATTTCCAGAATTTGAACAGCGGTAAAGAAAATGAATAATTCTGTTCGGAAAGAAATGCTTTCCCACATGAAAAGAATACAAACGAGAACCGTGCTGTCTCGAAAACTATCCGAGCATTTGTCCGACCGAGCTCAGATCAATCAATCAATTTAGACCATGCTGATTTTTGCTGTAGTTTTTAGATAAAGATTTTCTGGGGATAAGAGAATGGAAGGAGGGCATTTTTAGAAGATTAAGTCGAAAATAAGAGCGATGAGGAGGATTATTGCAATCGCTTTCTCAAACAATTTACTGTTTTCGGAATGTAATGTAAACTCATGTGTTGTTCCTTGTAAATTTTGTTGTTTTTGTGTTGCAAGTTTTTTGACAACGCTGATTTCTTTCCAGCGAATCAGACAAGCTGTCGTGTAGACGCATAGATAGATTGTAAAACTTAATTGAAATGCTTTCTTCAATTTTTTATATGTGCCAGTTTGAAAGAAACATTGGCCATCCTGATTCTCCAATCTCTTTACGTATAATAATTTAATAAAGTTGATGTTTCTTATGTTACTATATTTTTGTACAGTTCTTAAAGCCTCCCACGTAAATTTTTTCAAGGTCTTCCACTGTTTCTGTTTTATCCTCACATATGATTAATTTCTCTAGTTCACCTTATGTTGTTGATATGCACCATAGCTATTTGTTTTTTCCACATTTATTTTAGTGAGTGAACACGTCATACTTGAATATACGATATCCCGGTGTTAATTGTCTTCTCTGTCATCAATATTCTCAATATCCTTAAAGTAAATTATTAAGTACTTTATCGCGACAATTGCAACACACAAGCATGCTGTCTCTATTATTTTTAAATGTCAAATGAACAAGATTCCTGAAGCAGGCATTGCATTTCTTCCATGAAGCCATTGCCTTGGGGGAAAAGCATGTATGTTTTTTCCCTGTATGTGACTTTAAGAGAGCCGTGGTTGAGTGGTGGCTAGACGCTCACGTGCCGACTCGTTGGTCATCGGATCGATTCGAATCAAGTGGGTTCGAATTATTGAAAATAGAAAAGACCTGGCCTCTCCGATCGATGCACCGAGCGCCCATAGGTCTATAAAACTACGGGCCTAACACCATATGGTAAATGCGCATTAAGGCGTGTACAAGATAATGTTTACTTTTGTATATACCTTTACAACTGACAGATTACACATATAATCAATGTTTTGGGAATCAGATACCTGTTGTAGCTTGGTGTTAACAGATTACATAGTGTTAAGTCATACAACTGTTGTAGCCTTATGGTAACATATGTCCTTAATGTCAAGCAGATACCTGTTGTAGCCTTGAGTTAATGTCGTGTCTTCCTTTAAAGTGTCGTCCCTGGAGTGAGGGGAGTCAACACCCACATTATAATTTTTCTTCCCTATCAATATCCTGGAGAATCCACCAGCTTCCGTCCAACACACTCCATCAGCCCGTGGACACCCTTTCCTCTCTCTCTCTCTCTCTCTCTCTCTCTCTCTCTCTCTCTCTCTCTCTCTCTCTCTCTCTCTCTCTCTCTCTCACTGTCGCACTATGCCCCCTCTCATTCTTCCCCACGCATCATATTCAACAACTCTTGCTTCTAAAAGTTAATAAAGATTAATTTATTAAAAGAAAAGTGTAACGTATATGAGCCACTCTCTCCCAATCATGGTTTTTGGCAAAACCTAAAATTGGTCACGTGACGTTATTCTTTATGTCCACACAGGTGTTATTTTGGGCAGGTCATCCCTTGTCAGGAATCTCTTAATCATTGTCAGAGTTGTCATCACTTGTTTTGACGCCCAAAACAAGCTAGCGAGTTCCTGTATGGTCCCAACAACAGTTTTCAATAACAAGCTGCCAATCTTCTGTCGAATGGTGACAATCACAGCCGCCATTTCGCTTGATGTCCGAAAACTCTCAATGACAGACGGACTGTTTCATGTCCCGAGCTGGGCCTAACTACTTGTCAAAGTGGTGTATAGATTCATCTCACTCACTACCGGATGTTCCTATTGCCGACCAGATGTAAACATGTGCAGCTGCAACCCATACTGTTTGTTCTGTATTTGTAGAAACAACCTGTGGCCTCGAACATATGCGCTAAGCAAACTTTCTGTATTATCATTATCTGGTTAACTCATGGCGATCTCGTGACATAGAACTCTCTCTTAAGAGAGTAGTCCATCTCACTCTTCTCCACCATGAGTTCAATCCAGACGATTCATTCCTCTTCTTCAGGAGCTGGGTGTCTTGACAAGAAATCCCCTCCAACATTTTCCTTCCCAGGAATGTACTCCACTGTGAAATTATAGGGTTGAAGTAGCAACGACCACCGCATCAAACGGGCGTTGAGCCTCTGAGAAGTAGCCAGGAACATCAGGGGCTGATGATCCGAATGGACTCGAAACTTAACTCCATACAAATAGGGCTGGAATTTGTGCACTGCCCATACGATAAACAAGCACTCTCTCTCTCTCTCTCTCTCTCTCTCTCTCTCTCTCTCTCTCTCTCTCTCTCTCTCTCTCTCTCTCTCTCTCTCTCTCTCTCTCTCTCTCGACGGTTGAATAATTCCTCTCAGCCTGGAGTAGCTTCTTGCTTGCGTATGCCACAGGTTTCAATACCAAAGCATCGTCTTTCCCTTCCTGTAACAAGGCTGCCCCAATCCCAATCGCACTCGCATCCGTTCTCAACACAAATGGTTTGGAAAGGTCAGGGAGCTGTAATACAGGTTTGCTGACCAAGGCCTCCTTTAACTGGCTATAGGCAGTCTCACATTCTGGTGTCCAAATGATTTGGTCCGGGAATCCCTTTTTCAAGGTTTCCGTCACTGGAGCTCCCAGTTCAGTGAAATGTGGGATAAATTTGTGGTAGAACCCACACAACAAGAGAAAAGACCGCACATCCTTCTTCGTTTTTGGCCTTGGTGCTTTTCTTCTGGGACAATGTGTCCTGGAATGATGGTGTGACCTAGAAATTCCAGAGTCTGGTAACCAATCATGCACTTGGTTGGACGAGCGGTAAGCCCTGCTTCCTTGAGTCTATTAAACATTCTCTCCAAGGATTTCAAGTGGTCATCCAAGCTGTCACTGGAAATCAGAATATCATCCATGAATGAGATGATGGCCGGATCCTGTAAAGGATCTAGTAAAGTCCTCATCATGCGTGTATACACACTAGGTGAATTGCTGAGTCCAAAGGGCATGGCCTTGAATTCGTAGTGTCCACTGGGTGTACTGAAAGCCAACAGTGGTCGAATTTCCGGTTTGACTGGTATCTGATAATACCCCCGACTCAGATCCACCTTTGAAAAGTACCGAGCCTTATGGAGACTAGCGAATAACTGAGTTGGATTCGGCAAAGGTTCAACCTGAAACTGTGTATGACTGTTCAGAAGTCTGTAGTCTATACACAACCGGTGTTCTCCACTTGGTTTGCGTAACAAAACTACTCCCGCATTGTATGGGGATGTGGAGGGTGCAATCACGTCATCCTCCAGCAGTTCTTTTATTTCCTCCTCCAGGGCATTTTCCTTAGAGAATGGCACTGGGTAAACCTTCTGGCGAACAGGCTCCTGTGTGGTCAAAGTCATCTCGAACTCAACCAACCTGGTTCGTCCTGGTTTATCAGTCAGTATCTCCTTATGAAACTTGAGAACCTGGGTCATCTTTTCCCTCTCCTGGGAGGTCAGATCAGGGATCACTTGCACATCCCTATAGGTTTCCTGGCGTACCAGGGGATATTCCCTGCCCTTGTTGGTTCCCACTTCCGTCTCTACTGTAACTGTCATTGCCATGAGGTGCGCTGCCTTGTCTCCGGGTCTCTCTTCGTATTTCCGCAAGAGATTGATATGGAAAATTTTCGACTTTCCCCGGATCCGGATCTGATAGTTGGTTCTGGATATCACCCTTTCCACGGGAAATGGTCCTTGCCAACCTATCTCCAGTTTGTTGTTTCCCGTTGGGATTAGCAACAAGACTTTGTCTCCCACCTCTAGAGATCTTTCTTTAAACCTACGGTTGTAGTAAGCCGCATGTCTTTTCCTGGCCTTTTTCAAGTTTTGATTTGCCAGAGTCCATCCCTTGTGGAGTTTTTATTTCAGTTCCTCCACGTATTTATAGGATGAGATCACTTCTTCTGACGTCCCCTCTTCAGTCCAACTCCTCAACATGGCTTCCAAAGGTCCCTTGATTGGACGACCAAACAGCAACGTAGCGGGTGGTAATCCTGTTGAGCCATGAGGAACTTCCCGATAGGCAAAGAGGGCTGCTGGGATATATTCATCCCACCTATCAGGTTTTTCCTGCGCTAGTTTCCTGAGCATTGTCATCAACGTGCCGTTGAAACGCTCTACTTGTCCATTGGCTTGAGGATGATAAGGGACTGGTATGTATGTGGTTAGAGTGAAACACCCTAAATACCTCCTCCATGAGTTTTCCACAAAACTGAGACCCATTGTCCGTCAGAATTTGATCAGGGAAGCCTAATCTGGTAAAGGCCTCCATCAGTGCGTCCGCCACTCGTTTCGAGTCAATCTTGGTCAACGGTATGGCTTCACCCCACATTGTACAGCAATCCACCATTGTGAGTAAATACATGTTCCTCTTCCTAGTCCTGGGAAGTGGACCCACGATATCGATGGCTACCCTCTCGAAAGGAGAGTTCATGATGGGCATCTCACCCAAGACCACCGGTGCTGTCCAGTGTTTCGGTGCCACCCTCTGGCACTCAGGGCATGACTTCACATACCGACGCACATCATCTATCATTCCCGGCCAATAGTAGTGGCAGGAAATTCGCTGCATGGTGGCGGCAATACCCATATGTCCACTAAAGGAAATGGTATGCCCCATATGAAGAATCTGGGCCCGGTGAGCTTTCGGGACGACCAACTGACCGTATAGGTTGTCTCTCCTTCCTGCTCTCCTGTAGAGTATCCTGTTCTTCATGTGGTACTGTCCCCGTCCTGGTGGATCAGCACTTTTCTGCAGCTTTTTGTAACAAGGACGTAAAGTAGCATCCTCACTCTGGGCAGTTCGTAGCTCCCCCGGCAGTGGGTTAGTCACAATTGCCTCTGCCTCTCCCGTTCTCGTCTGAGAGCGAGTCTGTATTGCTCCCATATGGATTGGCTCCCTGGGCATTCCCAGAAAGACATACCGGAAACCGAGGATTACTGGAAAAATGGGATCGGTCAATACAGCGGCCTTGATGGTGCCGATTACATACCTTGACCGAATCTCCACATTAGCAATGGGCAACTTCATGGCCACAGCACTCTTCTGTGCAGGCTGTATCTCCATGGTCTCACCTGTGAATTGTTCTGGATGTACCAGATCCGCAGAAACACGGCCTCCCCGTCCAGTCCTGTGTCGTACAAACACTCCACTTGACGACCGTTAACCTCTACCAATTCCACTACAGGTGGTTTTTCCTGGTTTGGAGTCTCTTCTTCGGCCTCGACCTGTTCAGTGGGCTCCACCTTATGTTTCCCGGGGCACACGACGAATTTAGAGTCTCCTGACTTTCCCCTGCAGTAAATAGCATTGTGCGTGTTTGACTTGCATTGGTTGCACCATTTCCCTGTCCTAGATTTTCTAGTGCCGGACTTGAGTGAGCTCTCCTGGTGGCGAGCTTCCTTGTTGACCTTGGCATTTTCCGTGACAACATCCTTGGAAGTCACTTGACATGCTGCGAAGTGAGGGCTCTTAGCCTTCGATTTGCAGTCCCTCGTATTGTGAGAGGGTGACTTACAAATTGAACACCACTTCTCCGACCACCGTCGTTTTGGTGTAGAGCTTGAAGTGCTCTTGCTTCTCTCCTTCTTCTTCTCTGAACTATCCTCTGGTTTTTTCACATAAGGTTCCCACTTTTTGGTTCCTGAGTTTTTGGCTTTCTTCTTATCATGTTTCTCCTGACTTTTGGTGTTGGTGGAAAGGTTTTCCCCTGCCTCCCCGTGTACCTCGACGAACCGTTCTGCTAATATTGTCACGAGGTCAATACGTTCCGCTCCTTGTTCTCCCAGGAACGTCCTGAGAGGTTTAGGCATTTGCTTCTTCAACTGGTCGACCACCATGAGCTCTTCCAGACTCTCATAGTCATGTGCGAACCCAGTCAAATCCATCCACTTATGGAGATAGGATTTTAGACGCAAACTGTAAGCGGCAAATAACTCCCCCGGTTCTCGTTTCGCTGCTCGAAATTTTTTCCGGTAGGTATGTGACGTAACCTCGAATCGTTTCAGCAGAGCCGTCTTTAACTCGTCATAATTGTTCTCATGTCCTGGTGGCAGGCGAGAATAAACCTCGTAGCCGGTCCCGCGTAATCCCTGGGATAGCTTGAGATTCCATTTGTTACACTCCAGACCCATAGCAACAGACATGGCCTCGAAGCGTTGAAGGTACTTGTCAATCTTCTCTTTGTCCTCCTCGTAGACTACTAAAGGAAACTTCATAGCATGGTAACTATGTCCACCTGCTGCGGTTGAGCCTTGGACGGAGGAACCTCCAACTGCTCCCTCAGTTTCTCCCTTAGATTGCCTCTTGAGCTCGAGTTCCCTCATCCGGTACTCGTGCTCCCTTTTCTGAGCTTCTTGCTCAGCTTCAAATTTCTTAGCTGCTTACTCAGCTTCCAATTTCCTAGCTTCTTGTTCCAACTCCATCCTTCTCAATTCCAACTCAGCCTTTCGATCTTCTCTCTCTGCTTGACGATACTCTCTCTCTCCAATTCCTGTATGTAATCTGTTAGGGCAGAACCCGACAATCCCATTTCTTCCCCCTTTGCCCTTAGTTCTGCAGTGGTTAGTTTCGGAGTGGCCATTTTACAGAGAGGTAAGCTAGCAGGTTGAGTACAATATAACTGCAAACTAATATACAGATATATGACCAAGTACTATAAATCTAGATATTACCACACACAGCACATTCACTCAGTGACAAGAGTAGAATAAAGACCACAGACCTATGCAGACGTGTGAAGTGTGAACAGGTAAGATATGTGTCCTAACCCCTATCCACATTCACTCTAGTTGGATTCTCCAATATGATCTCCGTCTTATAACTAAGGATCCCGTGTCAAAAGACCCCGTTGTCAGAAGATCCCACTGTCAAAGGATTCCGTTTACGAGAGATCCCGCTATCCAAGGATTCCGTTTACGAGAGATCCCGCTGTCCAAAGATCCCGATTACGAGAGATCCCGCTGTCCAAAGATCCCGTTTACGAGACCCCAATAATGTCGTGTCTTCCTTTAAAGTGTCGTCCCTGGAGTGAGGGGAGTCAACACCCACATTATAATTTTTCTTCCCTATCAATATCCTGGAGAATCCACCAGCTTCCGTCCAACACACTCCATCAGCCCGTGGACACCCTTTCCTCTCTCTCTCTCTCTCTCTCTCTCTCTCTCTCTCTCTCTCTCTCTCTCTCTCTCTCTCTCACTGTCGCACTATGCCCCCTCTCATTCTTCCCCACGCAACATATTCAACAACTCTTGCTTCTAAAAATTAATAAAGATTAATTTATTAAAAGAAAAGTGTAACGTATATGAGACGTGTATGCGAAGAAAATGTGTGTCGTGTATTCTAATGTAAATGTATAGGTCAGACCACAGAGTTCATGTTCAGAGTCCACTCATCATGGCAAGGATTACACGACATCACAAGAATCAGCACAATGGACCTCACCGAAGTCGTGTCCTTCTCTCCAGACATGTCCTCCTCCAGGAGCTCTGATGACCATGAGATCTGAATCCCATTAAAATATATAATCAGTGAAACATACTATTATTGTTCCTAACACCACTGTTCCTAATAGTTTATAGAAACCCAGACTTCATAATTCCGGCGCAGTGAAAAAAACATGGAACACTGTCCTATGAACATGACGTTTTCTTCTTGCGATATGTTCTATAGTTTTCACTCTTACACAGTCATTGTATCTAGACTAAAATGGCTTGCTTTATTTACTAGATATTGATCGGAAGTCATGATTTCCTTGATACGTGGAACAACTACACTTAAATGTTATCTTTCCTCCAATGTGAACATCAGTCGCTACTGCTCTAGTCCTACGTGGACTGAACATCTATCACTACTGGTGTGTTAAAGACTGGTATGACCTACAACTCAGTCGGTACTTATCCTGTAGGATACGTCTACCATTCAGCTCCACTGAGCAATGTTTAGCAGCTTCTTCTAGCATAGACCCATTTAGAAGGTTGATGGCCAATCTCTCTGCATCATAATTTATCCGGGATCAGGATTTTACAATGGTTCTGTGTTCTTCATCCCGACCAGAGGGAACCTTAGGCAACACCGCAGTTAGATCAAATCACATCTACTCTTGCCATGACAGGCACGTGTAAAATTAAATTAACCCAATTCGCACACGGTAGATATTATTCCACTCCCTAACTGCAGTGCCCAAGCACGTCCGCCCAAATCCACTGTTTGAGTTACACTCTCTCCCAATCATGGTTTTTTGGCAAAACCTAAAATTGGTCACGTGACGTTATTCTTTATGTCCACACAGGTGTTATTTTGGGCAGGTCATCCCTTGTCAGGAATCTATCTTCCCTGGCTTAATCAATGTCAGAGTTGTCATCACTTGTTTTGACGCCCAAAACAAGCTAGCGAGTTCCTGTATGTCCCAACAACAGTTTTCAATAACAAGATGCCAACTTCTGTCGAATGGTGACAATCACAGCCGCCATTTCGCTTGATGTCCGGAAACTCTCAATGACAGACGGACTGTTTCATGTCCCGAGCTGGGCCATTCTACTTGTCAAAGTGGTGTATAGATTCATCTCACTCACTACCGGATGTTCCTATTGCCGACCAGATGTAAACATGTGCAGCTGCAACCCATACTGTTTGTTCTGTATTTGTAGAAACAACCTGTGGCCTCGAACATATGCGCTAAGCAAACTTTCTGTATTATCATTATCTGGTTAACTCATGGCGATCTCGTGACAGTTAACTGTTGAAAAGGTGTCAAATATATACATGTTGTAGCTTTATGTTGACAGATGACTTAGTGTTAAATAGATAGCTGTTGTAACTTTATGTTAATATATGACATAGTCTCAAGTAGATATCCGGTGTAGCCTTATGTTAATATATGACATAGTGGCAATTAAATAGCTTTTGTAGCCTTACGCTAACAGACGACATGGTGCCAAGTAGATGTATGATGTAGCGTTGCGTTAACAGATGTTATAGTGCCAAGTAGATACCTGTTGTAGCCTTATGTTAACATATTACACAGTGTCAATTATAAAACTGTTGTAATTGGCCCCTTACTGTCTTGACAGACGATAATTAGTTACATTGTGCTGCAAAAAGGCATAATAACTACAGCCCATGGCGGTAGCGAATGTTAGTGATCATACCAATTTGCGCTGTAAATGTTTGTCCACAATGGATGCATGTGAACGCATGGTCATTTCCACAATCAAGCACCATCTTACGTCTCACACGCTCGGTGTGTGACCTATCTGCAATCATTTTCTCCTTCGTCTTTATTCCATTTCTGGTCTTAGGCCTCCACACAACACGTTCAGCGGCGATTTGCTCCACATGTGCACTATCAATGCCTGTATCAATCATGTCCTGCTTATACACATCTTTGTATCGTAGTAGAGGCCGACCCCGAGATCTCTTACCCATCTGTAAGTCACCAAAAACGATGTCCGTGGTATTTCACCATCATCCATTCTCCTAATGTGTCCTATCCATCTAAGTCTATGAAGACTGCGCATGGAACAAACCGTCGCAAACCTATCTTTCCAATACTTCAGTATCTGTGATTTTGTCTTGCCACTTAATATCAAGTATTCTTCACAGACACCCATATTAAAGCGGTTTAAACGTTTCTCTTGGTATGAGTAAGTTGTCCAGGCTTCACTGCCATAAAGGAGAGTACTAAGGACACAGGCTTGATAGACAAGGACTTTTGTTTTGGCAGTAAGCTTCCGGCTCTCCCAGATAACATTTGTTAACCCGATCGTTATTGTTCTGCCTTACCAATCCTGATGTTGATTGCCTGATTTTGGGGTAATTTGCTATTTACCTCTAATCCTAAATATGTAAAATGGTTTACTATCTCCAGTGTTCGGCGTCGTCAATAAAGATTGATGGTACCCCATGTGCACCTTGTGACATAATCTGTGTCTTCTTGTTGCTAATTGTTAAGCCAAATTCAGAACACACATTGGAGAAAGCAGATAGTAGACGTTGTAACTCTTCCTCAGAGTGGGTCGTACCTGCAGCGTCATCTGCATAAAGTAAGTCTCTCATTAGTACCCTCCTAATCTTTGTCTTGGCCTTCAATCTCTGAGCATTTTGGAGGCCGTCATCTGAGCGTGAGTGTATGTATATAGCACCTTAATGATCACGAAAGGCATATTTCAGTAGAAGTGAAAAGTATATTCCAAATGGGGTGGGAGCTAGTACACAACCTTGCTTAACTCCACTCTTAATTTCAAACTTTTCATAAGTTGCACAATCAAACTAGAGTATACCCTCATGCCTGTGTGGAACGATTCCACAATGGACAGAAATGTTGGTGGGCAGCCGATCTTAATTTGGTGCCTTGAACAGACTCTCACGACTGAAAAACTCAAATTGTGAGGTCGATGCAGGCAATAAACAGTGGCTGATTCTGTTCATGGTATTTTTCTTGCATTTGTTGCAATGAGAATATCGTATCATTGGTAGACCTGGTTCTGGCGAAAGCCACACTGTGATTCGGGGTAGACCTGATCTCCCAGGACTTCAGGTCTGCGCAGAACAATTCTGGCAAATATTTTCCCAACGATACGCAGAAGTGAGATACCCCTATAGTTCTTACAGGTGTCCCTAATGTTTACAGATGACGCAGTGTCAATTAGATACCTGTTGTTGCCGTATGTTAACAGATGACACAGTGACAAGTAGATACCTGTTTTTGCCTTATGTTAACATATGACATGGTATGATCACTTCACCTTGAGAAAATTGCAAACTGTCAAATATACATACAAGCAATTATTACATGACGAGCACACGTAGGAACAATCACCACGTCGAATAGAAAGGAGGGCGGGAGAAGGAGACGAAAAGGAGGAAGAGAACTGTTAACCAATACCAATAAGAATTACATACTTTAACATAATTACAATAAAGATAATAAAATCTTAGTTACACATAACATTGCATGAGAAAACAGCGATTCCTGAGGTGAAATAACCTGAGCCTGCACCTGTGATGTCTCCAGGGTCACAATTAGCCACACTGTACAAACAAAACACAAAAACAAATCTAGATCAGGCTGGACAGCAGTAGTTCATGTTCAAACTGTTGTTCCTGCCGGGTTATTTCTATTACCATCTGTGTATTTATCTTAAATAAGTAAAACAGGCTCAAGCATGCGCTGTATTGCTGTCAAATAGACAGAGTTTAGTGTATATAAGTTTAATTGGTTGGTTGGTTAATTGGTTGGTTAGTTGGTTGGTTGGTTGGTTGGTTGATTGTTTGTTTGGTTGGTTAGTTGATTGATAGGTTAGTTGATTGGTTGGTTGATTGGTTGGTTGGTTGCTTGCTTGGTTGGTTGCTTGGTTGGTTGGTTGGTTGGTTGATTGGTTGGTTGGTTGGTGAATCCTGAAGAAGACTAGCAAGTCCCCTCTCTGAAATATCTCCACCATCCAGGGCTAGATGCGCTTGTGTTCCAATGACCCCAAGAGCTATGCCGATAATAGCGCAGCTTCTGGTAGAGCCTCCCATGTCGGACTGGTCGCTTGATTGGAACCAGACGAAGAGAGTAACAAACATGCTGCCTTGTAGGTAGACTGGGGACAGTCAAAGGTTAGGGGTAAGCAAACCAGAAGAAAATGCTTGTCAAAGCTGAATGCACTGATCTTGTTCTATACTTGATTTCCTTAATACAACTTCTATCTGCTGTTAATAAAGTACCCAAATACTTAAATGCTCTGACTTGTTACGGACTAGTTCCATTCTCTTTTATGTTTTATTATGGGAGGCATTTATTTTCTTTATAATATGTGCTACTTATGCGTTATAATTTTTCAGATTAAGTCCTTTGTTGTATCTTTCTGATGCTTTTATATCTATCAATTCTTGTACCTGCGTTTAATTTTCAGCGACCTAAAGTATAGGTCAGAGAAAGGCTTCGTTCCTGTCTCTTTGTGACTTACCATCAACCAAACTGGGTTACTTTATACAAACTTGACCGCCCTTGATTCTCAACTCATAATTGTTGTCATCTACATAATGGCGGTACCGAGCTTCGTGTAATTCGTTCTTCTCTCTCCTACTGCACTCCCCATGTTATAGACATTCCCAGCTCGGGTGCCAACAATTGTTACCGTGTCTATAACTCAATGTTGCCTTCTGTAGCCCGCCAGTATTGACCCTGTGGTGAATCGGTGCATGCACCAGCGTGAACCCAAAGTTGTTATCAGAACGCGCTGGTGTACTGAAGGAGCCGACAGCTGCAGTCTTTGTTGTGACTCTTGTCTGACATGCCGAGTCTGTTGGACTTGTAAATAAAGAGTTCATGACGCATCCCACCGTGAGATCCACTCAGAGCTAGGTACACATTCTATTCGGGCATGGTTGTCCTTTAGATTAATTTCACAACTATATCATCGGCTGTATGTGGTTTCCGGCATTGTCAGAAATGCATTTTATAATCCCCCGACAACCCGAGTCGATGGCTCGAAATTAGTTACGGACGATCTGGAACCGCGTTTATTTAAATGGTATAAGACGTCAGCCATTCAGAAATCAATGGCAAACTACTGAACTAAAATTTGCCTAGTACATCACAAACAGACAATACAAGCCGGGATTGACTGCAACATCCTGTAAATTGAATATTGAGTGAAAGTCACAAACATAATAGAACATGCAAGCAACATGACGTGGCTTTCAGTAGTTTGCGATCAACATTCATTGTCATTGAGCACTGTCAGCAGAATATTTTGATTGGTTTTTAAATGTATTTGCAAATGCCAATCCATTCTTTAACTGCATAAAACATACCACAACATTATGAAGCAGTGCAAATTTAAGATGCAAATGGATAACAAAAACATAACCACAACATAAGGGATTTCATATTTTCTGTTAAAATACAATTTGGCATATCTCAGGTATCAATGGGGTGCGCCAGTAAGAGAAGAAAATACCAGCGCATAGAGCCATAGACAGCTCAGAATATTACTACCAAACAGTGATCCAAATTTGGCGCAAAGAATTATCAGGAGGTTTCCGGAACGGTACAATAGAGAACAGAACCGGCAGTGGAGGGAGCAGTTAGGTGGGCCGGGATGTAGTGGACTTCCCCAATCCCCCATTCAATATCCGGTTCTTTAGTCTACAGTGCGACTGCATTATTGTGAAAGCGAATTATCCTAGAAACTGATTAAAGCCTTCCCTTCGTGTGTGGTTTCCACACATATCTGTCATCGGGGCTCATGAATATTTATGCCTGCAGATGTACGCAGACAATAACACGGGATTAAAATCAAAAGTTGGTCAATTCATGGGAAACAATTCGAGACGTGTGTACATGCTTGTGTGGAAACGTGAAGACGTAGCAATTGTAATTATGCGTGGTCTTATTCAGCAGCATTGTTTTGCGGTATTTGCGGTAGCTTTTCTCATACATCTAAAGTTTTGAAAAGTCTTCTTCTTCTGATAATGATGATGATGATGATGATGATGGTGATGATGATGATGGTGGTGGTGGTGGTGGTGGTGGTGGTGGTGGTGATGATGACGATGATGATGATGATGATGATGGTGATGGTGATGATGATTGTGGTGATGATGATGATGATGGTGATGATGACGACGACGACGACGACGACGTCGACGACGACGACGACGACGACGATGAATAATGAGTATGATGATGAATAATGATGAATAATGAAAATTATTTCTAACGACAACTAGCTAATAAACATTTCCATGTGTATGGTGCATTACAACTTCCTTATGTATTTATAATGGCCTTATTAACAATTGCCTTAGGTGAGTCATGTATTATTGATTATTTTCCATAGAAAGCATATTGCATATTGTTCTTTTGTTGTCTAAGATTAGCTTCATAAGTAATGTTGAATAAAATAAGGTATGAGAGGAAAGAGAGATGAAGGGCAGAATGTCAAACGGGCATGCGTGCACAATTCTTAAACCTTTGAAAATTTAGTTTGTTCGTTAGTTCGTTTGTTCGTTCGTTCATTCTTCTTCTTCTTCTTCTTCTTCTTCTTCTTCTTCTTCTTCTTCTTCTTCTTCTTCTTCTTCTTCTTCTTCTTCTTCTTCTTCTTCTTCTTTCTCTAGCTCATGCCATGAGGCGTTGGTGATCATGTCTCTCCACAGTCTTCTGTCTCTTGTGCTGCCAATAATTTCTGATTCCGATGTTTCTCCATGTCATGGTGTCAAACTGTCTAACATCAAACTGCTATCATTTTCAGCGTAATCTCCTAGGGATTATACTAACGCGCCCGCTGACAAAGTATATACTGCACTACGGTTAAGAATTAATTTATTTTGTGCATGTCTAGAAAAGGGAAAGATGGAGTGCGTCGCAAACACGGGAATGTAAGAGGGCAGGAGATGCAGAGAGAGACAAAGAGATTGTGTTGGAGAGTTAGACATCATGGAATGGAAGGACGTCGGTATCAGTAATGATTGGCAGTACACGAACCAGAAGACTGTGATAGTTAAGATACCCAACGCCAAACATCAGTAACGATTGGCAGTACACGAACCAGAAGACTGTGGATAAGTAAGATAACCAACGCCAAACATGGACTATACCAAGAAAAGAAAAACACTAAAAGTATATTAAAAGATATTATGTTGTAAGTAAGTTAGCATTTCATTTTAATCACTCCACAATTCTTATTCATCTGTATTATACTGTCACACCTGCTTTACATATATATTTATCTCGCTGAAAAGACCAATAGTTAGCTGAATTCTTAATTCTGAAATCGCCATCTGTCGTTACAATCTTCAGACATCTTGTACATACTAAAAGGTTGGTAGCACCTCCCATTATGACACTAGCTCCACCTTTTCGAGCTGCTAGTACACGCCTCTGTAATTATTAACTACGCTTTATTCACGGCTTGGCACTAGACCTATGCCTGGGTGAGCAAGCACAATCTCCTGTTGTACATATCAGCGATTCTCACATTGTTTTCTCGGGGTCATTTATATTTCAGCTCACGCCACTTTTGAAAATTCCAAAGGTAGCTATGTCAGCAAAACTACAGATACTAAACAGATTATTCATAGCAACACTAAGCTACCAATGTCAATCTTCGACATTAACCAAATCACATTTACGCAAAATCAATACCTGCGAGATGCTTGAGAAGAGCTGCCAGCTTAACTATTAGAAACCGTGTAAGAAATGATCTTCTTCTTCTTCTTTTCGTTCATCCGGAGTGTTTTTTCAGATGTGATTGCGGTGTGCGTTAGGCACCCTTGGGTTGAAAACCCTTAGGTCACACATCCGGCTTTCGCGTGCATTTTTGACCAGGTTAGCAATCCTGGGAGACTCTCACTTTTGTGGTACCGTCCACATCCCAGCTGGTCAAGTTCGAACAGTCGAGGACTTCGGTCATCCCTCAAGAGAAGGAAGGCACAGTCCATAGCATTTTCCGCCATCCTAGGTTGCTTCCATAGTTGCAGGGCCGACACATAGCGCCCTGATACTGGGCTCACCGAGGGAATGGTCACGTCATGCTCATGGCTGCTTTAATTCCTCACTTCAATATATTGGGCTTTTCGTTCGCCCCGGGCCGTTCCCGCACAAACCAGACAGGTCTGCAGAAGGTATTCACTCAGCGAGTTTTCGCACATGTGCTTGTCGTTGCGCCCGTCAGAGCTGTTCCAGGCACGACAGACATTCGGAAAACTACCTAGTCAGAGCTGTTCCGAACAAGAGCGGCATTCGGAAACTAGGTAGTCAGAGCTGTTCCTAGCACGGGAGACATTCGGACGAGACATTTCACTCGGACGTAAATGCGTAGTGTCAATTTTTAGTTTGCCACCCGTAGGACGACACTTCCGACTTCCGGCGGGCATTTTTTAGTGAGGTTAGCCTTCCTCTGGTTTCGAGACACGTTAGACTGTTGTAATGTCACCCACATCTCAGCTGGTCAAGATAGAAGCGATCAACGATATCGTGGTCTGCCCTCAAGGGAAGGCAGGGGCAGACCATGGGCATTATCTCGCTATCCAAGGAGGCTTCCATAATTGCAGAGCCGGCACATATTGCTCTGAGACTGGGCTCACCCAAGGAGTTTCCACGTCCTGCTCATGGCTGCTTTAGTTCCTCACTTCCATGTGTTGGGCATCCCACTTGCCACTGATCGCTCAATCACACACCAGGAGCGGTCAGACTGCGAGTGACATCCACTCGGTAAGCTTTTGCTTGTGACTTCAGACCACGCAATAGGTTCGCTCGCCGTGCGTTCCATTTCGCGTTGATGAGACATTCTTCCACTTTTGTCTACACTCTCTATGAGTTAGATACAGACAGTTTCCGTAACCCTTCGACTGGGGCACTTTTCTGACTTTTTTGTACTCGCTCACGAGGTAGGCTACATGTGCTGCCGGCTCAGCACCTTACCTTCGTGCAGCAGTGAACGGGAAACGGCCAGGCCCCTTCATCCGGGAATCTCTCATATCCCCCAGCTGAGAGCCTTCGAACATGTATCAGACCTGAGCATGTAGCTTGCTCAGTATCATGTTTCTATTTTCCGGTAGACGGGTATCGGCCTGGCTCTCAGATCCGAGGGTTTGTGGCTTAGAGGCGTTCAGCCACAGCCCTCGACAGGGAGCCTTAAGAGTTTTGTCCGGACCAAAAAAGTCTGCCTTCGTGCACCTTTTAAACTTTTGACTGTTATCCTCAGTCTATACCTGCAGAGCAGCAGGTTGTGTCTCTCTTAGTCTGGTCCCTATCCCATAAGCTGTCCGATATGTAGTTTTTCATCCATCGGCAAGCAAATGGGGTCGATGGGACACGCAAGCTCCCCCACCACGTCAAGGTGGAGACACATCGGGGGAGGAAATGATCTTATACAGTGGGATCAACACCTTGTCCGAAACATTTTGAAAGGCAGAAAATCAAATGATTCGGCCATTTCATTAAAAGGAAATATGTCAGTTTCCGGCACTGGCGCTACAAAAAAGAAGATGTGATAAGAGGGCAAGAGGACGCCCGAAAAGAAAAAGGATTGATGATATCAAATAAATTGTACAATCACAAGGAAAGGCACTATCCAGTGCCACCCATCAGGCGTTGGAAAGTAGGTTATTCCACCACATGACGACAAAAGTGGAAAATGCTGATGATGATGATGATGATGATGATGATGATGATGATGATGATGATGATGATGATGATGATGATGATGATGATGATGATTAGTACAATGACTTTATGAATAAACATTGGTTTTCTTAACATTGAATTTGTGTATTGATGACAGATATAATCAGTTTCCGCGGATTTCCTTAACAAGCAATTGCCACATTTTAGACAGGCGTGGGCGACCATACGTCTTCACATCTTACTGTCTCCAAAAGCATTTATCAGTTCCTGTGCAGACACTAATCCATGCCATGACACAAAACTGTCAATAATTATCTTTTCTTGTCTCCACCACTTCCTCTTTCCACGAATCTTTTCAGTTGTCGCAATAAACAACTGTCTTTCATTTTTTTTTTTTTGGTAAGTAACTTGTTGACGTGCATTTTTCATGTCATAAAACACTTCTTTTTCTTTGAATCTTCTGGTCCGACGTATATGATTCTGAAGCCACCCAATTGTGGCGCGCGTTGCTAGAATCTTCAGAAATGGCAGGATGTTTTCCCGATTAATACAGCTCCAAGGTCCGCCCAATATTGACGAATGAGTGCTGGGTAATTCGCTAAATTGTATCGGAATCTGTCTGGGCAAGAGAGGTTAACTTGAGAAAGCACTGTGTTGTAGGAGCTACAACACAAGACGTATGTATGTATGTATGTGTATGTATGTATGTATGTATGTATGTATGTATGTATGTATGTATGTATGTATGTATGTATGTATGTATGTATGTATGTATGTATGTATGCATGCATGCATGCCTGCCTGCCTGCCTGCCTGCCTGCCTGCCTGCGTGTGTGTGTGTGTGTGTGTGTGTGTGTGTGTGTTGTGAATCTGTGCGAAACTGTGCGAAACTGTGACATACATTTTATTGTATTTACAACCCCTGTGTAGCAAACACTGCCCCTCACACTCTTCAACTAATCGACACGTTTAAGACCATTTACCTTGTCATCGACTGTCTCGTTTCTTCCAGCAATACCACACCGGCATCCCATCCACCCTTGCGGTTCGGTGTCGCTTTTTTCTTAACGGACACAGTGACAGCATGTGACAGCGTTTCGTTATTTTACCCAGCGACGTATGATGTCAGCTGTGACAAGTCGGCTTAGCAGATTCTAGACAGCAAAATACCTACCTCTGTGTGATGTTGATCGCGGTGTAATAATACAAATACACGGCTGTGTCAAACAGTCGCTACAAATCTATCTAGAACACGTGCGTGTATTTCCACCAGCATGGCCCTTGTAATGGCCGGCGCGTTGACTAAGTTGACTGGATCATGTCATGGACGCGGTCGGACAAGGATGTGACACCAGCGTTTGTCGTCTCGCTAAGTATGGTAAATACCGGCCACCTATTCCTCCGTGCATTCAGACCCACAAAATGCGATGACCCTATGATATCACAGATCTATAGCAGTAAACTTCCTTCTTACGATATTTAAGGGCTCTTTAATTGCTGAGTTGTAGAACTTAATTATTTGACATTTTTCCATACAAGAGATTCATCCCTGTCTTCTGAAGACCACATTTCAAAAGTCTCGAGTGTACGCTCACTACTGCAATATTGCATACACACAGCTTCTGATGAACCTCTACCTCGCGTTCTTTGAAAATGTCATCAAGCTGTAGCCGGTTATTCACAGAACGCCGCCTTCAGCACAGCCCGTCTTTGCCAGTTCTCCTGCCTCGTGTATTCTCATGCCCAAGGTGTCGGTAATGTTTCAGTTGCCATGGCAAGTTTCTTGGGACGCATTATGTAGCAGTATCCTTTTGCTTTCAACGTGCACATGCTGTGGACAACATCCTTGATCTATAGCGATCTTTTTATTTTCCCAGAGTATGTGGGTACCTTGCTCTTTAGTACTCTCGCTGACAGCCAAGAGCAGCCCAGAGATATAGTTTGAAAAGCTTGACTTCACAATCGGAAATAATTACAATGCACCACCATTTCTCAGAAATTAAGAAAGAATAGAAGAAAAGATGTGACAATAAAATGAAGACAATGTAAAATATACCCACACTATGTTGATAATTTTTTTTCTTCTCCACTATTGCTTCCTTGGCCAGTCTCCCTGGCCTAGGATTTAAAGAATTTCTCCGTAATCCCGTATACTCTCGTGAGTGACGTGACGTGCGCGACAATCGGTGGTGGTTCTAACCGCGTCGGTAACTTACGGGGTTTATGAGCCGGTCCTCAGAAAGCAATGGCAAATTACTGAGCGTAAGCTTGCCTAGTACATCAACAGCAGCTGAAAAATACTGATGTTGACTGCAACGTCCTGTAAGGGATATGCAAAAAAAAAAAATTGCTTCCTTGAAAACAAGAACAATTATCTGTTGCCATGTCATTCTCAAGACGGGCGCGTCAACGAAGTTGATAGCTAACTGCGTGGTATTGTCTTTAGTCAGGTCCGACGCAGTTTTGACGCCTGGGCAAGTCGCTTGTTAAAGTCATAGAAAGATTTGCCAGCCATTCCTCCATGCTCTGAAGCTTGCAGATTGTGAAGAGGCTACAACATCACAGCCCCATATCGCGGAAGTGCTTCATGACAAACAACCAAACACAATTTGTGTAATGACTTTCTGAAGTGAACCGTGGTAGAACTGTGGCTGGAACTGTGGTAGATCTGTGGCTGGAACTGTGGTATAACTGACTGGAACTGTGGTAAATCTGTGGCTGGAACTGTGGTAGATCTGTGGCTGGAACTGTGATAGAACTGTGGCTGGAACTGTGGTAGATCTGTGGCTGGAACTGTGGTAAAACTGTGGCTGGAACTGTGGTAGAACTGTGGTAGAACTGACTGGAACTGTGATAGAACTGTGGCTGGAACTGTGATAGAACTGTGGCTGGAACTGTGGTATATCTGTGGCTGGAACTGTGATAGAACTGTGGCTGGAACTGTGGTAGATTTGTGTCTGGAACTGTGGTATATCTGTGGCTGGAACTGTGATAGAACTGTGGCTGGAACTGTGGTAGATCTGTGGCTGAAACTGTGGTAGATCTGTGGCTGAAACTGTGGTAGATCTGTGGCTATAACTGTGGTAGAACTGTGGCTGGAACTGTGATAGAACTGACTGGAACAGTGATAGAACTGACTGGAACTGTGATAGAACTGACTGGAACTGTGATAGAACTGACTGGAACTGTGGTAGAACTGACTGGAACTGTGATAGAACTGACTGGAACTGTGATAGAACTGACTGGAACAGTGATAGAACTGACTGGAACTGTGATAGAACTGACTGGAACTGTGGTAGAACTGAATGGAACTGTGATAGAACTGACTGGAACTGTGATAGAACTGACTGGAACTGTGATAGAACTGACTGGAACTGTGATATAACTGACTGGAACTGTGATAGAACTGACTGGAACTGTGATAGAACTGACTGGAACTGTGATAGAACTGACTGGAACTGTGATAGAACTGACTGGAACTGTGATAGAACTGACTGGAACTGTGGTAGAACTGACTGGAACTGTGGTAGAACTGACTGGAACTGTGATAGAACTGACTGGAACTGTGGTAGAACTGACTGGAACTGTGATAGAACTGACTGGAACTGTGATAGAACTGACTGGAACTGTGGTAGAACTGACTGGAACTGTGGTAGAACTGATTGGAACTGTGGTAGAACTGACTGGAACTGTGATAGAACTGACTGGAACTGTGGTAGAACTGACTGGAACTGTGATAGAACTGACTGGAACTGTGATAGAACTGACTGGAACTGTGGTAGAACTGACTGGAACTGTGGTAGAACTGACTGGAACTGTGGTAGAACTGTGGCTGGAACTATTGCCTGCCTGCTGGTGCTCCTGTATGCGCATCCTCACCGTGGTCGGCATTTTCTAAACATTGCCCTGGGAACCCAGGTCGGCCTGACAAGAAATGGGAAGTAAATGCGACCAACTTGACATTCACTACATCATCCATCATGGAGTGAGTCGCCGTAGCGTAGTGTCCAGACGTCCACCTGCCGGCCCGTGATCATGGGGTGGATTCAAATTATTCACTGGGCTTCCAGTTCAATCCAGTCTAGCATGGGTACCAGGAAATGTCGTGGGAAGTCAAGGCGGCCGGCGAGATGCAGGCAACATCACCCACCGAGTGCCATGGGTCTATACAAATATGATATCGATAAACGAGGTTTGCAGCTGCCGAGCTAATTACGGAGTGTGGGGAAAAAACACACACACACACACGAACCATGAATATGAAGCTCCACATGTGAATTTAAAGAAACATTTAGACACAGGCGGAGGTTTCATTAGCAGTCGTTATCAAGCATGACAGCATGATCATCATGTACCATGCCGATAAGCGTGGGCGGTTATGTTTCGCCATCTCATACAATCACCAGAGTCGTGGATCAGCTCTGTGTTCTTGTCTCGGCCATACCACGCGGCCAAGCCAACAAGGTATTTATTTCTCTGTCTTCCCCTTGTTCTTTTCCCCTCAATCTTGCCAGTTGTCACCTTGTTATCCAATATATTTCTTCTCATAATGTACCCAAAATACTATGACTGTCTACGTCTAATTTCTCTAATCAGTTTACGGTTTACATTTGTTTCTTATAGGACTTGGCATTGGGTTGTCTGTATGTCCATGGTATTCTTTGCACTTTCCGCAGAAACCGCATTTCCGCAGCCATTAGATGTTTTTCATCTTGTCTGTTCATCGTTGCAAACGGCATCTTTTTATTGGTCAGTATGTTTTCCATCTTCCAAATGCTACCTTCGTCATGGCGATCCTTATTCTAATTTCTTCAAGGCATCCCCCTGTCACGATACTAGAGGTCAACGATCCAAAATGTTACTAGAACAACGAAAGGCGTCCTCAGCCGCGGCATTTTGTTTGTTGAGAGAGCCTTGATTGAACGATCGATATGATTGAAGACGGGAGCGAAGTCTACGGGAACTAACGGACAACGGAATACGACGAGGTCCAACACTTTTAACACCGATGTATCGCGATAAAGCTATTTCAAGTAACCTTTGATGTGAGAAACGGAGATTCGCGATCACGCCGTATCACGGTCTTTTGTGATAACGGAGAAGAATATCTGTGGTCGGAGGAAACGAGTAGATAATCATTGATGTCCCGAAATGACCGTGCATCAAAAGAACAATTCGGTTGTTATTGAGAAACAGATGAAGAGGACAGGGGGAAATTGGTGGAATAAGCCCATATAGTCGTACAGAGCCAGAGTATTAATAGGCTGGATATTCTAGTGGAATTTTGTGTGCTATTTGGCGTCCACGAGAAGTGGTGATTTATTCTTGAGTGATTATGAAAAGGGGGTTACGATGTTTCAAGTTGGATGAAACCGACGAGCATTTTGTATTTATTGTGCAATAAGTATTCCCGATTCAGCCGAGGATAATTATAAGGTAGTTGTGGTGTAGAGTATAAATCTAATATAGTGTATTTGAGTGTGAGACCGTAATAATGGGCGTCGGCCGAATTTAGCTGAGAAGTAACATAGTGGATTGTGTAAAGTAACAGTGCACTCGATAGAATAAGTACCAAGAGAATATAGGATATGAATGATACGAGATTCTAGTATGGATGGTTACTGGGATTTCTGAGCTCTTTTATGACATTTCATTCTTTACCTAGTCTTAAGTTATGTGTATACTCCTATGTCTTATGTCAGAAGTCATTTCTCTGAATATATATAACTGATAACGGCCATAAGCCTACTCTCACCTCTAATGAGTTTGAGTTAGGTTGATAGCACCTGATATTGTATATTTACCAGGTTCCTAGGAAGGAAGAAATAGCAAACACTCCTGGAAAGAAAGAAGGGAATCTCGGCTGGTGTAGTAATACATATCGGCCAGATTGAAGTCTGAAATCTCACATACATGTCAGCAAGTTCCAGAATAAATGGATACATATAAGGCATTCTGGCTAAGAGGCTTAAAGCAGAATAAAGTCAACTCCACATAGAACGGATTAGCAATATGGTTCACATGACCATAAGATAAATGCAAACAAACTGTAATACCTGAAGTTTTTTCCTCTGAGGAATATAACATTCTTGGACTTTAATACAAAAAGTGTGTCAGTGGAATATATATGCAGGGTTGTGATTAGAACTACATCCATAGACTATACTTTATCAACTATAGCGGATGTGTAACCATTCCCTGGATTTGAAGAAAAACATTCATAATTTCAAACGGAAAGATATTACATATAAAAAACACACTGTTGTAAAAATACATTGTATTCCCAAAAGTCAAGGATATTGTGAGGACATCCTCATCAGCATTCAGAGAGAGAGACACTATACCGGGTGAGCGTAAACAAGTTCTGTGCTGTGGTGACATTATCTATGCCGTTGTGTGATGAGCACAGTGAGATGAATCTTGTACTGTCAATCTTATTTCACCTACAATATAGAACACACCAACAACGTCTTTACATACACTTTATACACACCCATGACACTTTTTATTCAATAAATATGTTAGTATTTATTGGAGGACAATGTTGTGTGGGTATGTTATCAAGGAATAAAAGAGAGAGAGAGATATATAGAGAGAGATAGTGATGAGAAGGCATAACGGGGGAGTGTAGACAAAGGTCTGACAATAGTCCCAAAGTATAAGAAGGATTTTAAAGGTGTGCTTGTTGACTCCACTTTCCCCCCAGGGACGACAAGCTACACCCCCATCATATTATGACTGTGCCGAGATAATTGTACCGACTTACTTGTATAAGAATATGCCCATTTACTTGTATATTACATTGTGGTATTTCCTTCTTCCTAGTGACGACCATCATCTATCTTCTTACAATTTAATTCCAACCACAGTAACAACAGAAAAAAAAAACGATTACAAATATATAAACGAACATTATAAATGTCTACTTCCCTAGAAGTTCTAGATTGAACAAGCGCCTACAGAAACACACATTTATATTGTTCCTTTATATATTTATAATCGTTTTGTTCTTATTGTTCCGTTGATAAAGATTTCGATCGAATCGTTTGCCCGTATTTAATGTGTGTAATGTTTTTATTAATCCTTCGAGCTTCTTAGCCATAAAATAATATTGGCCTAGCACCATATACGCAATGCTCCTTCATCATAATCAAGTGCCGAGCCTGCTGGCTTAGGCGTTCATGTCTCTTCACATGTCTCGGTCTGTTGTGTTCTGTATCAACTCTGCTGCTCAGTCCATCCATCATCATGTCTCTTGATCGGACTCTGCCTATCTTCCCCTCATCTTTCCAGTCCTAACTATGTTCTGCAATGCCTCTTTTCACATCACATGACCAAAGAAAGCTGTGTGTCTCTTTCTTCTTTACAGCATATAAAAGGGTGCCTTACTCATTTACACCCATCAATAACCGATTGGTCAATAAATCATATGGTCCTAACGCAATGCACGTAATACAACTGAAGGCGTAGACAACAGCCCTTTTATTACCTTTTTCTATCATTATAACAGTTGTATACATAGGACATTGAAGTGACTTGCGCGCCCATTCTTTTATTTCTACCCCTCCTCAAGTCTCCGAGGACATGGCTATAGATTGTGTTGGTCAGCTAGATCTCGGATCTCTTAAGCCGGACTTCCAATCAATGGCAGTGAGGCAGATTAATCCCTTGGCTGATGAACAAACGCACGTGTGTCTGGTCCCAGATTGGGTTGGAAAGCTTTCGTACAAGCAATCGTCTTCGGAAATCGTTACATTTATTTTATAATGCTGGCCCTCGGTTTCTTTAACAATATTGTTTCCGAGCACAGTGTATAAAATAAATCGAAATTGTCAGCAACAAAATAAGTTATTTTGCTGAAATATCATCATCATCATCATCATCATCATCCTCATCATCATCATCATCATCTTCATCATCATCATCATCATCACCATCATCATCATCATCATCATCATCATTTGTTTTCTTCTTCTTCTTCTTCTTCTTCTTCTTCTTCTTCTTCTTCTTCTTCTTCTTCTTCTTCTTCTTCTTCTTCTTCTACTACTACTACTACTACTACTACTACTACTACTACTACTACTACTACTACTACTACTACTACTGCTGCTGCTGCTGCTGCTGCTACTACTACTACTACTACTGGACTTCCGGTCGCCAACATGGCTGTTAGGCGTTGAACCCTTTAGGCCTGTGGCGTGATTATGCTTGCAGCTACGGTTTGCAATCGCATTTTCCTCATGTTGGACTGGTAGTACATGGTTCCGTTGCCCTGCTACGGAGTGAGTGCGTGGGCGACACTGTGAGCTGTGAAATTCTCGGGGAATGCTTTCACATCTGTCCTATACAGTGACCTGCATGTTCGGAACAATGGTTGCCGGCTGTAGCTGAACTGACTGATTTGCCCTTTCAGATCACAAGTGCAATTTTCAGGAGACTCCCTGGAGTCGGCGCTGAAGCTGCGGAGTTCGTGCTTTATACGACACTTTTGTCGGGTCGCCCTGCGGTAAAAGACCGAGCCATGTGAGAAAACCCGGGTCGGTGAGGTCTTTCTGGTGACTGCTGAGTCCATCGACGATGAACAGTGGTTTTCGTGGATTAATTCTGTGTTGGCATTCTGCCAGCGGCATTATTCACAATGTACCTTTGCGGGCTGTTGGATTGCCGAGACTCTTGCCTATTCCACTTTTTACATAGGACGGTGGGGAGCATTTTATGTGATACTCACTGGCACAGGAACGGAGCCTAATGGGGACGACCCGTTGTCATGAAGTTGGAACCTCGACTAACTAACTAACTAACTAACTAACTAACTAACTAACTAACTAACTAACTAACTAACTAACTAACTAACTACTGCTACTACTATTACTACTATTACTTCTTCTTCTTCTTCTTCTTCTTCTTCTTCTTCTTCTTCTTCTTCTTCTTCTTCTTCGTCTTCTTCGTCTTCTTCTTTGTCTTCCACATCAACAGTACGTGCAAAATCGAGCACACATTGGCGATTATGATCCTCCAAGCATCTGCCCCATCTGATTAATAAACAAACTGACGTTGCTTATGTTATTTATTTGGTTTTTTTTCTTCCACATTTCGAGATTTACCTGTCCCTGCTTGTTAGCTTCTCTTGCCATATATTCCCCGTAGTTTTTCTATATACGCCACTGCTGATATGTGTGCCATGCATTGGTTGCATATGTTGCTTGACTTATGCTTTTGATTAGCCTTGGTGTAACAACTGCAGCAGATAATAATACTTCATCCTTTGTTGTCTTCTTGCCACAGCATTTCGAATATTCTTCTCAATCAATCAATAAAGTGCCGTCTCCACAATGGAGGTTGGCTGCAATGGATCTCCAACACTGTCTGTCTCTTCGCCTTGACTGTACATTCTGTCAGACATATGTTCGTCCAACTCTTGATGTTATCTTCCCACTTGTATCGATGTCTACCTCTTGCTCGCTTACCCTCAACCTTGCCCTGCAGTATGGTTTTCATAAGAGTGTTATGTCTTTTAACATCGCTTGTTTCTTGGTTGGTGTTTTTTTTTTTTTAATTTATTTCATCAGCTTTCTTTTCATTACCAGTTTTTCTAGAACCTCTGTATTTGATTGTTTTTGTTTTCATAAAACACGACATATTCTTCTGTATATCCACATCTCCAGAGCCTCTATTAGAATTCCTAATTGCTTGTTTAATGTTTAATTCTTCACAACAACTTCACAACCTTCGATCTCTGAACCATTTCATTACTCGTTTTCATCCAGGGATGCGTGGTTATAAGATTTATCACACGTGTAGCTACTATATAGCGCTTAAAGAAAAATAATGTCAAAAGAATATAGTAGACAATAGAAAAATTGATAAATATATGCAAATTTGATTGAAACCT
Source organism: Cepaea nemoralis (assembly GCA_014155875.1). Taxonomy (NCBI): domain Eukaryota; kingdom Metazoa; phylum Mollusca; class Gastropoda; order Stylommatophora; family Helicidae; genus Cepaea; species Cepaea nemoralis. The sequence goes on from JACEFZ010002374.1 coordinate 1,129,960, forward strand.
GACATTATATTAATGAAGCCTGCACCTTGCCAAGACACAGTTTCCCAAGTTTCTAGAACGGTTGGACCCTCTTGCTGTAACATTCGAGTGCATGGTGTATTTTTAATGACTGTACAGTGTTTGAAAATATTGCCGATCCAATTTTTGTATTTACCTATCCACTGCAGAAAATCCTCTTCCAGAAACGTCAAGCATTCTTTCTCCACATTCTCAAAGAACATTTCGAGCCAAAATAGGCCTTATCAGCCATCTTAGAACTCACGGCTCCATACTTTAGACCCCACTGGATGAAATGAATGGTCATCATTTCTTGATGGACAAACAACACAAACAACATTTACCTATTATGTTACATGAACTTTACAGAGGGTGAATACAAAAACTTGGACCGAGAACATTTTCAAACACTGCACAGTGATTAAAAATACACTCTAATATTAGTCAGGAAAAATGAGTTGTTTTAATCGTGTGTAGAATGTATGCTAGACTGGCTGGGGAAGAATTGATTAATTAATCTGCGTATATGTGGCTGCTCGGTCATAAATTAATTCATCTGCATTCGTGTGCAAAGTATTGTGGCTACTTGTTCTCGAATAAAATAATCTACATCTGTGTAAAATGTATATGTGATTGCTAGGTAGATAATGAATTAATATACGCATGTGTGTGTGTGCAACGTATGGATGCCTACTTGTTGAAGAATGAACTACTTTGCATCTGTGTGCAACGTATATGTGCCTACTTGTTGAAGTTACGAATTAATCTACATGTATTTAACATGTATGTGTGATTGCTAAGTGAATACTGAATACATCTACATTGCGAAAAACGTACGTATGACTGCTATGTCAAGGATGAAAGTAATCTACGCATGTGAGCAACCTAAGTGAGGCTGCTAGGTCAAGAATGAGTCACTCTTCATATCTGTAAGACGTATGTGACTGTACGATCAAGAATGCATTAATCTACATTTCCGAAAGATGTTTGTGGCTGCTAGTTCAATAATTAATTAATCTACATATGTGTAAGATGTATGTGACTGCAAGGTCAAGAGTGATTTAATCTACATATCTGGAAGATGTATGTGACTGCACAAGTCAAAAATGAATTAATCTACATATCTGTAAGATGTATGTGACTGCACAAATCAAAAAATTAATTAATCTACATATCTGTAAGATGTATGTGACTGCACAAGTCAAAAATGAATTAATCTACATATCTGTCAGATGTATGTGAGTGCACAAATCAAAAATGAATTAATCTACATATCTGTAAGATGTATATGACTGCTAGAACACGGATGAAAGTAATCTACGTACATGTGCAAACTCAATCAGGCTGCTAGCTCAAGGACAAACAAGCCTACATATGTTCGCAGTGAATTATGTCTTTTTGGTCGACGTGTTATTATGCATGTCTAACCTCTTGACGCAACACTATTGCGAATTATGTCTTCTTGGTCGACGTGTTATTATGCATGTCTAACCTCTTGAAGCAACACTATTGCGAATTATGTCTTCTTGGTCGACGTGTTATTATGCATGTCTAACCTCTTGAAGCAACACTATTGCGAATTATGTCTTCTTGGTCGACGTGTTATTATGCATGTCTAACCTCTTGACGCAACACTATTGTGAATTATGTCTTTTTGGTCGACGTGTTATTATGCATGTCTAACCTCTTGACGCAACACTATTGTGAATTATGTCTTCTTGGTCGACGTGTTATTATGCATGTCTAACCTCTTGAAGCAACACTATTGTGAATTATGTCTTCTTGGTCGACGTGTTATTATGCATGTCTAACCTCTTGACGCAACACTATTGCAGCCCAACAGAACATGACCAGGCTGCTCTTCATTCTTAAAACCGACATTTGTTTACTGAATTTAAAATTCTGGACCTTCCTTAAAAAACAAATCATTCTTGTTTGTGCCAGCTAATTCCAAAATCCCAGTATAAGCATTATAGCTGCCAGAATATAAGTGTTTTACAGCAATTTTGGGCTTACAAACGGGAATTGATCTCCACATTTTGGGCAGCTTCAGATAAGACGATTTATCTGTTGGCCATTTGCCTTTGCGGCAGAGAAAACAGATAAAAGCATTGTATAGAATGTAATTTCTTATTTGCACGTTTGTCCGATTTGCCTTATTTCTATATGTTTGGAGTTTCTGCTTAATTCCACATTACACAGCTCCGTATATGCCTAGAAAAAAACTGCAATGTGCAGATACTGATTTTCAGGGGAATATTAGTCGGCGGTTAACCCTTAAGGCCAATGAAACAATATTCATGGGTAATGATTGGCAATCATGGAGGTAAATAAATAAGTACATATTATAGATAATAGTAAAGTAAATAAAGGGCCCATTTACGCACTTTAATGTGCACGGGACATATGGTGTATACTAGTGGTACTAAACCGGTGAGGAATTCCTCCTCCTCCCCCCCCCCTTTAGGGTTTCCAGGGATTGGGAGGGGGGGGGGGGGGAATTAAGATTATTTCAAGATCGCGTTAATACAAGAACCGATTATTTGATACTGTTTTTCCCTCCCTACTTTACGGTTCTGTACTTCTCGCCCTTCTGAAATTCGTTTTATAGCGTAAGTAGACCCGCAAATCACGTTTTATGTAGACGTCTAGACTTGTTCTAGTATGTGTTATTAAATTTAGCTTCAATGTTTACTATACTGTGTATGGGCGGGTGGGGGGATTTATAGGGAGGGTATACGAAATGGGGGGGGGGGAGGGGTGAATGACGTTCTGAACATATGATGAAGGGGTGTGTGGGCCAAAAAAGCTTGAGAACCACTGGTGTAAACCCATCTCTATAGAGACTAACCTGCACTAGGTGGGTCAAAGGTAATACTGGACAATATAAAACCCAATGCTGGAATCATACGAGGATTTGAATTTGCTGCCTCCAAATGACGGCAGCCCATTTCGGAACGAGTAGGTTTCTCTCATCATCATGAGATATAAATGCATGCTCCTCACCCTCCTTATTCACCCAGGGAACAATGCTAGGCGTGCTGTGTCTGTTTAACTTCACAGCTGCCATGTTTGTGATACATGCTATTTCACCACGGATAATTTGGGACCCGGTTTTCTTTTACTATTCGATCCCAACCCTCTCAGTTTGACTACACATTTGCCTGTTTGAAGCATCACTAATTAGATATGGGATAAGTTCTGTGCCATGCTATAGTAATGCCATACTGCTTAGAAATGGTGTAGCGTCCCTGTCAGACTAAAATGATTCCACCTGCTTCATCGACCACTGCTTGGAGACGGAGTTGCATCTCTGCTAGTCTACATTGGTCCACCTTTTGTAAACATCACCGCTTGGAGATGGAGTTGCATCTTCGCCAGCGTACATTGGTCTCACCTGATGTAAAAATCACAGCTTGAAAATGGAGTTGCATCTGTGCTAGACAACATCGGAAATGGGGTAGGATCTGGGCTAGACTACTCTGAAGAAACATGTTTCAAGAATTACGGCTTGCAGATGGAGTAAGGCCTCTGCTAGACAACAGTGACACCTGATTCAAAGTCTACCGCTTCGAAATGGAGTAGGGCCTGCGCCTGACAACAGTGAGGCCACTAATTTCAAGTATCACTTTTTGGAGATAGAGTAGTGTACCGGTCACTCTTGTTGGAACATCTTGAGGCCAGTCATCGCGGACTGCAATCCAGAATTGAACGCCGCGGATATAATTAACTATGATTAAGTAAGTAAGTAAGTAAGTAAGTAAGTAAGTAAGTAAGCAAGCAAACAACAAAGCAAGCAAGCACGCACGCACGCACGAAAGTAAGTATGTAAGTAAGTAAGTAAGTAAGTAACCAAGCAAGCAAGCAAGCACGCACGAAAGTAAGTAAGTAAATAAGTAAGTGAGTGAGTGAGTGAGTGAGTGAGTGAGTGAATAAGTAAGTAAGTAAGTATGTAAGTATGTAAGTATGTAAGTATGTAAGTAAGTAAGTAGGCAAGTTAGTAAGTAAAGATCTCGTTACAGGCCTTTGATATATGGTACTAGACTCATATTTTTAAGACCAATCGGCACCCGTGAGTGATGTAACAATTGATGCTTAACAGTAAATTAACACTCGGTGAACGCCATCCAGCCTCAAATCGTCACTTTCTATAGGTTTTGAGAGACATGTGAAACAGAGGTCTTTTGGAGGTGATATTAATATGAACAATAACAAACAAGATTCAGTCTGCATTGACTCTACAGATAGGGACATGAGTGTTCAGTCTTTCTTAGTTGATGTTGAAGCGATGTACGCTGATTTTTTCAGTATCGCACTGGCTGTGTGCTTGTTGATTATTCACTTGATGATCTGCGAGGTTACAAGAAACACATTAATGAAATGAAAACATCACAGTGATCTCACAGTAAATGATAGAAAAAAGATCAACACCACAATGGAAAGAATAACGAAGCACAAAATACAAAATCCTCTGAATGTAAATGAGCAGGGGAGCCAACACACAGAACATTACCATAAAACTATCTGACCAAACGGCTCGAGCTGCGTAGCTCCTCAGAAGAAGTCCAATTAAAACCTCCGGAAAGATTAATACCCTATTTAGGTCATTGCTCCCCAGCTGTTGTAAATTGAGTCATCAATTGTGGACGCAATTTGTGAAATGAGTCGACTACTGTTACTGGCCAACTAAACCAGCGACAGGAAATAGCCACTGTGTTCTTGAAATTGAAATCGAGATGACATTGCTAAAGATGACAGAATAATTAATTCAAACTAAAAACAGATGGTTGTTATCACGGCCGTAAATGTAATTTGGCACCGAAATCATAAGGACTAGCTTCCATTCTGATTTACATGGGATATATTATGTGCCAGTTTCCTCTTGCTTTTCATATACACATGGCTGGCTGTGGAATAAATACTCAGCTTTTAGGCAACTGGTTAAATTGCCAGGGTAAGTCAGTACCGTGCTCTGTGATACGCTAGCTAAAAGTAAAGCGCCTCACAGAGATGGCCACTTATTTCGACTTTTAAGCTGAAATGTTACGGGAAAATTCCTAGAATATCGTGTACCAAGATGAAGAACAATTATGAAATTCTGCCAGGTCTGAACGCAGAAGAAAATTGGCTCATAAACAGAATAGTGTTTCGGAAACTGAAATACGAGATTAAGTCAATAAGTATGTCACAAATGGCTGTAGAAAAATAACTAAATATGATAACAACTTGAAACCAGATTATTTTTATACATACATTGTCCCTTTATTTCTCAACATAATTTTCACCAAGATTGATGCAATTGTCCCATAGTTTTATCAGTTCTCCCAAACCAGCTGCATAGAACTGCGTGCTCTGGTTTCTGAACCACGTTTCCACTTCACATTCACCTTCGGCGTCATTCACGAAATTTCTCCTGCCAAGGTGGGTTTTCAGTGGACTTATCCCACAGCGATTTACCGCATAGTTGGGTAGAAAATGTTACGAGGGCGTGTCAATAAGTAAGTCACACAGTTATATTTTCAGTAATATTACGGATCAAACGTCTCAATCTGTATCTTCTTCAGTGAATCTGAAGTTGTCCTTAGTTCAGTCCAGTATATTGCGGTAAGAACGTACGTGATAGTACCTAAAAATAAAGAACAGTCCATGGCCTTAAATTGAATGGTCTGCATACAAACCGAAGTACTTTCAACTGTACTATAACATGTGTCTGGGATCATTCGCACCCTGTGGTACGACATAGACCCATACTGTTTGCGATTATCTCTTTAAGTCCGATCGGTACTTGCCACTGAGCTCAACAAATAAGTATTGAGTGCAATCGGCTGCGGCGGTAAGAGGCGGGAGGGACGTGTTTTCAAGCCGGGTGAGCTGGTGCTGCAAGCATTAAAGTACCCCGGGACACCATTAATGGAGGCAACACGTTTAACAGTAGTGAGTGATAAGTAGATCTGGCTAACGTAGAGGATTAGTAGAAAGTGCATTGCTCGATGCGTCGGAGATGAACTGGGAACATGAGACAATTTATGATGGATTCGAGGGGGAGACACATTCACGAAACGGTTATCTGAAATCTATAACAATTACAGCTTTCTCTGTGATCTTTTATAATGATCCTGTGTACGTCTGTCTGTGTCTGTCTATCTATCTATCTATCTATCTATCTATCTATCTATCTATCTATCTATCTATCTATCTATCTATCTATCTATCTATCTATCTATCTATCTATCTATCTATCTATCTATCTATCTGTCTGTCTGTCTGTCTGTCTGTCTGTCTGTCTGTCTGTCTGTCTGTCTGTCTGTCTGTCTGTCTGTCTGTCTGTCTGTCTGTCTGTCTGTCTGTCTGTCTGCCTATCTATCTATCTATCTATCTATCTATCTATCTATCTATCTATCTATCTATCTATCTATCTATCTGTCTATCTATCTATCTATCTATCTATCTATCTATCTATCTATCTATCTATCTATCTATCTATCTAATTGTCTGTCTGTCTGTCTGTCTGTCTGTCTGTCTCCTATGAGTGGAACCGTCAACTTCAGCAACTAATGCGATACAATCCTGCAGCCCTGCACCAAGCATTCATGATATCACTCCAGCAAAGACATTTTCCTGCCCCCTCTAACAGCCTTAACTATTTCTAAATAAAGTTTCAAAATCCCTGCAATTTGTATACCACAAGCGACATCTTCCTTTTAGTTTGTAATGTTCGCTAATCACGATCAGTGGCTCAGCAAAAATGGTCTATATATAGGCAATCTCAACATCTTTCATCTACTCAACAAATTACCTGAGCTCTCGGTAATACTGTCCAAACAGTTCCATGTGTTTGGAATCACAGAAAGTCGTCTTAACGACAAAATAACCGACTCCGAAATCTCACTTAAGGGGTTTAAAGTAATTCGGAAAGATGCAAATCAAAAATTAGAGACAGGTATTGCTGTATACATTTCCAATTCTCTAACTGGTCCCGTAGAAGTGATCTCGAGACAGTAGAGATAGAATGTGTTTGGTTAGAGGTGAAGCCAGCCAGCCAACAGCCGTTTCTCATTGGATACCTATATAGGAATCCTTGTGCCGGGTACGGTTGGTATGACTGCTTCACTACAATGATGGATAGAGTGTTTACAGCAGGTAGAGAAGTTATGATACTAGGTGACTTCAACATAGATATTAGTAAATCCAACCAGACATGGGACGATATCATTCTTTCTTACAATTTCAAACAACTAATAAACCGTCCCACAAGGGTTACTGACACATCCTCAACTATAATTGATCATATATATGTTACTTGTCCAGATAATATTATTGAATGTTCTGTTCCTGTTTGTACAATTAGTGACCACTACCCGGTATGTTGTACATGGTCAAGAATTGGGTTCAAATCTCTTAAACATAAACATGTAACTATCAAATTTAGGAATTACAAAGCATTCAACCAAGATTTATTTTTGCAAGACTTAAGAAAAGCAGCCCTTGATCACGCTTACCAACTTCCTGACCCGGACGATGCATTAGCTTTCTGGACGAAGACAGTCTACAATGTGTTCGATAAACACGTGCCAATCAAAGAAGTTCGTGTCAAAAATCAACATAAATCCCCATGGGTCACTAGAGAAGTGCTGGAAATCACGAGAGAGCGAGATACAGCACACAAAAATAAAGACTTCATCAATTACCGCAGACTAAGGAATAAAGTTAAATATGACATTCGTAGGATAAAAAAAGATCATTTTAAAAATTTGATTGTAGATAATTCAAACAGTACAAATATATGGAAGGCTATTAACTTGCTAACCAATAAGAAACGCCCTACAGAATCAGCAATACCAAATTCTATAACATGCGATGAATTCAGTTGGTTCTTTCAATCAGAAATAGAGAATCTAAAGTCTTCAATACCAGACTCATCGTGTAATTTAAGTTCACTGGCATCATTCTGTGAGGAGAAGTGCACCAGAAATATTCCCGATGAGATTCCTTTAATGTCTGTTGCAGACGTTTATAAATATCTCTTGAACCTCAAATCAACAAACTCACACGGCCTAGATGGTATCAGTAATAGAATTCTTCGTTGTGCTGCACCAGTCATTAGTGAGTCCTTAACGTTCATATATAACCAGTGCCTGGCCAAAAACTACTTTCCATCTGCTTTTAAAATTGCTAAAGTGTTTCCGCTAATTAAAAATGGCTCAATCGATAATAGCGTTTTGGGTAATTATAGACCTATTTCCTTATTATCGTGGCTATCAGAACCACTAGAAAAACACATTCATAAAATAACGTTACACCATTTAATTAACAACGATCTAATAATTAACAGTCAATCTGGGTTTCGACCTAAATATTCTTGCCATAGTGCTCTAACAAAAATGACCGATAACTGGCACTTAAACATCAACAACGGTAGAATTTGTGGAGCGGTGTTTGTAGACTTTAAAAAAGCTTTTGATATGGTAGATCACGATATTTTAATTAGAAAACTAAAGCAAATGAAGACAAGCACCAACATGGTGAACATAATTACGTCATTTCTATCCGACAGGCAACAAGTCGTGTCCTTCAACAACTGTCTATCAAGACCCACACAGCTTAATATTGGTGTGCCTCAGGGCTCAATACTAGGTCCGCTGCTTTTCGCAGTTTATATTAATGATCTTCCTTTATATATCAATACAACTTGTGATCTATTCGCAGACGACTGTACTATATATACTAGTCAAGAAAACCGTAGTGAATTAGAGAATTCTTTACAAAAGGAACTTGATAATCTTACTAGATGGAGCAATGAAAACCGCATGCAAATTAACATCGACAAAACCAAATCCATGCTAATAACGACCAGACAAAAACTACAGACACTAGCCATAACTGGATCACCGCTCGAACTCCGCATGGGCACGTTACCTATAGTTAATGTGACTGAACATAAAACACTAGGGCTTTTAATAGACAGCCATTTGAACTGGAGCTCTCATGTTCACGCTCTTACCAAGAAAATAGCACAAAAAGTTTACCAACTTGCTAAAATTCAGCACTTCCTTTAACGAAAGCACACGAAAAATATTCTATACATGCTATATCCAATCACATATCGATTACTGCTCCACATTTTGGGATGGTTGCCCTAAATCTAATTTAAAACGACTATGTTCTCTACAAAACCGCGCTATTCGTCTGGTTTCTGACATAAAGCACGTAGAAAGTAATAATTTGTACAGTCATCTAAGACTTCTACCACTACAAAAGCGCTTCCTTTTCAACAAAGCCAAATTAGTGAATAAAATTATATCTCAAAATACCCCAGAGTATCTTCTGCCGCTGATTCAATCTAATGCAATGAACAGCAAGCGCCTAAATTTGGTACATGTCTCAAAGCCTAGATTGGACCTATACAAAACATGTTTCGCCTAATTCTGGTGCTCACTTATGGAATGATCTGCCTCCAGATCTGAAAACTCCAATGAGTCCCTACACATTTAACCGAAAACTCTTTCAATATTTAATCCATACCGACTATATGCCACCATAATTCATTTACTGGTATAATTGTTCAGTATAATTGTTCATTATAATTGTTTAACTATAATTGTTCACTATATATGTGTGTGCGTGTGGGAGCGAGAGAGAGAGAGAGAGAGAGAGAGAGAGAGAGAGAGAGAGAGAGAGAGAGAGAGAGAGAGAAAGAGGAGAGAAAGAGAGAGAGACAGAGAGAGAGAGAGAGAAAGTGGGTGTCAGTGAGAGGGAGAGAGTGAATGCGTGTGTGCGCACGTGCATGCGTGTGTGTGGAGAGAGTGATTGAGCGAGAAATGGTGGGGGAATGTGTCAGTGCATGCATTCGTACGTGTATGTGTGAGAGTGAGTGAGGGAGTGTATGCGTGCGTGCATGCGTTCATGTGCATGCGTTCATGTGTATGTGTGAGAGAGTGTGATTGAGAGAGTGAGTGTGTGTGTGTGTGTGAAGGATTGTGTGTTAGAGAGTGAGACAGTCGGAGAGTTGATGTGTTAGTGTGTGTGTGTGTGTGAGCGCGCGCATGCGTGTGAGTGTGTGTATATGAAAGAATACAGAGAGAGAGAGAGAGAGAGAGAGAGAGAGAGAGAGAGAGAGAGAGAGAGAGAGAGAGAGCTGAGCAGATGCATGTCATGTAACACGCATGTTATGTAACATGCGAATCCATTGTTTGTGTATTCTCATCTGTCATATTATCAGTTAAATACCATTTGATTTTATCATGCATAATATAAACTCATGTTCATTACTGTAGTTTCAGTGAGTGAGTCAGTGAGTGTGAATGAGAGACAGAACGAGTGAGAGTGAGAGTGAATGAGTGAGCGGGAGAGTGAATGAGTGAACGGGAAAGTGAATGAGTGAGCGGGAGAGTGAATGAGTGAGCGTGAGAGTGAATGCGTGAGAGTGAATGAATGAGCGGAAGAGTGAATGTGTGAGCGTGAGAGTGAATGCGTGTGTGTGTGTGTGCGCGTGTGTGTGTGTGTGTGAGAGAGAGAGAGAGAGAGAGAGAGAGAGAGAGAGAGAGAGAGAGAGAGAGAGAGAGAGAGAGCATCACTATTTTTACGTCACATACATTTTATGTACACATTTTTCTCCATGTTTAACATTTTTATGAGACTGCTCATGACAAGTGTCAGTGTATGTGTGTGAGTAAAGTGTGGGAGTTTGTTCATACTAATTTCAATACTAACGTGAGACATTTTGTATGTGTCTAGATGTGAGGAAGTGTGAGTGTATGTGGAGGATGTGTGTGAGTGTGGGGATATGTGTAGGTGGGGGGGGGGGGTGTGGGTGGGGGTATGCATTTGGATGGGTTGGGGTGTGTGGGGTTTGGTGGGTAGTGGTATTTGTGGGTGTTGGTGGGATGTGTGGATGGATGTGAGGGGGTGAAAGTAGGGGTGTTGGAATGGGTGTGGAGGATGTGTGTATGGGTGGAGGATATGTGTATGGGACGGATGCAGGGGATGTGTGTTTATGTGGGTGGAGATGTGTGGATGGTTTGAGGAAGTATGTGTGGGAGGCGGGGTCTTATGGGTAGGGGATTGTGTTGGGTGGATTTGGGATGGAAGGGCGGGTGGGGAGAAGTGTATGGTGTGTGGGTTTGAGATATGTGTGCGGTGTGTTGGTGGGGGATGTGTGAATGATGTGTGGGTGGAGGGTATGTTTGTGGTGGTATGGGTGGAGGATAGTGTGTGGTGTGGGGGATGTGTGTGATGAGTGCGGGGAATGTGCATATGGGTGGGGTATATGTGTGGGTGAGCAGGGGATTGTGGTGGTTGGGGGAAGTATGTGGGGGAGTGTGGGTGGGAGATGTGTGTGTGTAGGTGGGGAATGTGTGGGTGGGGGTGTGTGAGTGGCTTAGGGATGTGTAGGTGGGTGAGGGAGTTGTATGTGTCGGGGTGGGATGTGTGAGTGGGTGGAGGATGTGTGTGGGGGTAGGGGTATTGTGATCGAGAGATGTTTGGTTGGGGTGGGTGGGGGTGTGTGGGTGCGTAGTGGAGGATGTATGCGTGAGTGAGTTTGTGTTGGTGGACGGGTAGGGAATGCGTGTGTGGGTGGGGAGAGGTGTGTGGTGTGTTGGTTGGTGATATTGTGTGGGTGAGGTATGTGTGTGTGGGTGGGGGATTTTTGTGGTGTGTGAATGGGGGTATGTGGGGTGGATGGGTAAGGGTATCTGTGTGGGTGGGAATATTGTGTGGTATCTGGGTGGGGGATATGTGTGTGGTGTGTAAGTGGGGATGTGTTGGTGAGGGATATGTGTGTGTGTGGTGCGTGGGTTGGGAATAGTGCGTGGTAGGGGGTTGTATATGATGTGTGGGTGGGGGATTGTGTGGTGAGGGATTAAGTTAAGGCATGTGTGGGTGGGTGGAAGTTGTATGTGTGGGTGGTGGGGTGTGTGTGAGTGAATTGGGGATGTATGGGTGGTTAGGGAGATGTGTGTGTGTGTGGGGGGGGGGGGGTAGGGACATGTCAGTTGGTGGGGATGTGTGTGTATGGTTTGGGGATGTGTGAGTGGATGTGCGATGTGTGGGTTGGTGGGGGATTGTGTGTGTGTGGGTGGGGAATATGTTGTCGATGGAGATGTGGCTGGGGGATGGGTGGTTTGAGGTGTGGGTGGGGAGAGGATGTGTGGGGTAGGATGTGGATGGGCGTGGGATGTGTGGTTTGGTGGGGGGATCAGGTGAGGGCAGTGTGTGTTGGTGGGGGATGTGCGGTAGGGGGATGGGTCGGTTGGTGGGGTATGTATGTGTCCCTTGGTGTGCGTGTGTGTTGGTAGGTGGGGGTGTTGTGTGGGTGGGTGGGGTGATGTATGGGTAGGTGGGGGTGTGTGGGTGGGTTGGGTGATGTATGGGTAGGTGGGAGATGGGCTTCATAACATTGTAATTAGCCTTGTTTATGTTTACAACATTCATTTCACAATGTTTATTTTTCGCCCAATTTGTGACCCTAATAAAGTTGATTTGATTTGATTTTGATTTGATTTGATTCTCCAAGTCTGCCTCTTTGTCTATTGTCTATCTGCCCATTCAGCGTCCCATCTTTCTATCCACACTCATAGATTCATCTACCCAAACACATCTACAAACTTATATGCTTAAGCTTCCCATCTGTCTATCCACACTCATAGATTCATCTACCCAAACACATCTACAAACATATATGCTTACTTACATACTTACTGAACCACAGTATGACTACCTACCTACACCTATATTTCAATCCACCAATCCATCCACCCATCAACACATCCACCCATTCATCTGTCTACGAACTCATCTGCTTGCCCGTCAACCACACACACACACACACACACACACACGCAGACACAGATCCACACGGACAGACACATATTCTATGCCACCACTTCCACACAGTTCTTCATGTCATATACTCTCTGATTGTGTTCAAGAGCGATCCTGTATTAACTCGATCGATGCCTCACCATCGTTTCCGCATCAATTTACTTTCCAACATGTCCGTCCGGCAAGTCGCTTCAAAGTACTTCTTGATCATCATTAGCTGTGCCATTCCACTCCGATCTTTCTTCACCTAATGACAGGTGAATAATCGTCTCCTGATCTTTCATTCATGACCGTTAGAATCTTTGGTGCTAAATTCCTAGATTTGTCGCGTCTTGTTAATGCCAGACAATTCTATACTTATTTATTTCTTTAAATGTTTAAATAGTGACAGATTTGTTCCAGTTTCCTCGCTTATATTTTCAGAACTCTGTGTTGTGGGGAAACACACCCTTGCCCGCCTGCCTTCCGGCCGAGAGGCAATATGTTTGAAACCTTTTCCAAGCGTTTGTGTTTCTGTTTCTGTTTCATGTGTGATAATGGTTTCATTTCGCATTGAGACGGCTTGTTAAAATTGACTTGTGTGGCCCGGTCAAATCAATCTAAAATTGCTAGCAGGAAACATTTTGGGAAGTAAAGACGACAAGCACGATATACATTACAACATCCGAGCCAAAAATATGGTATAGAAACATAATTACAAACATGCAACTGTACACGCATTAGTCGACAGGACAGGACATGCTAACCACAGCTCAGCCAACTGGGTTCACTGGATGCTAGACTTGCAGAAGACGAGAGTGTGTAGACATTAATTAGAGACAGTGATGAGTAACTGGAGGGAGACATGCAGGAAATTGTAACACATGGCAGAGGATGAGAGAGTTTTGCGTGAGACGGTTTGGGGACTTATGCTCTATTGAGGGATAGGGGAGAGGCGGGGGGAGGGGGGTTTAATACAGAAAATGTAGAGCTTGAAATGATTTTGTTTCTACACACAAACACGCCTACGTCGAGCGCACAAACACACACACAGACACACACACACACACACACACACATCTATATCACACACAGACACAAACTTCGTTTTGGTCAATTACTGCGTCCTCTGTCAGAAACCACCCCTTACATCTCTGTTCTTTCCAAGCCATTGTGACATGTGACATGAGCATCATATCTCAGCATCAGAGGCATGATGTTGTATATGAGCCGGCTGTCTTCCATGCTCTGTTCTTGTAGAATGTCAGCATTTGTCCGCTTGTTGATCCACGGCATTCTAAGAATGTTTCTGTAGACTTTACATTCAAAGGCTTCTGTTTGTTTGTTTTGTTTTCGTTAGTGATAGCCAGCTGGTCCATGATTGATATACGCATGTTTCTGCAGTAAAGTTGCATTTTCAAACACTGTTTAGTAAAATACAATACAATATTACACACACTAAAGTAATAAATAACACATTATACATTTCATTAGCAGGAGTTGTATTTATGCTGTTTATGTTGAAAACAATGGCAAACTACTGAACGTAAACTTGCCAAGACATCACAAGCAGCCAAAACATGCTGGTGTTGATTGCGACGTCATGTAAGGGATATGCAATTAACTTTTTATGTTGTGAAACCTTCCAAAAGAAACCGGATCATATACTGATAATTGTATTTGGACTCTGGGTATGCTATGCAGCAACAGAAAGACGAGTAAAAACCAAAGAGAGAGACAGAACGAAGCATCTAAGAATATCAGAACGTTGCCTGAAATCCACAGGGGAAAAGAAGTAAAGTAATATCTAACAAACATAGAAAATATCGTAGACAAGGAAATACATAATATAAGGAGGGCATGAACGGAGCTGCATGGGATAGCTAAGAATAGGAGGGCTTGGAGTGAGTTGGTTGGGGGAGTATGCCTTGATGAGTGACAGAGGGTGAAAGAAGAAGAAAGAAGCAACAACAAGGCAACAGAACAACAAGAAACAGATAGAATGAAGCATCTGTATCACGTGTAGAGTGCATTGGATATCAAATAAATTATGCATTGATTCAATAACTACATATTCGCCTCGTCTAATCTGAGGCCATTCGTTTAAGGCAAACCTGAAAGGAAAAGATCAAGGGGTAGGCCAAGTGATCAATACTGGGTGGCTTGGCCACACTACATAATGGGGACAAGACCACAGATCTAATCCAAGACTGGTGATGGTGTGAGATGGCCAATCATGACCGCCCACGCCTATCGGCATGGCACATGATGATAAGTTTCCTTATTTATAAATAGTTGCTTTCATTGCACACAGGCACCTCCTAATTGTATCAGTCTCCTCCAACGTTCACACACGATTGCCGACACAGTGAACCAACTTTGCAGAAACAGCAAGGATCAAAATATGTATAAAGCCTGTTCCTTAGTGATATTGATCGCGGTTTCACATAACATTGCTTAGACAATCATGAACAAAAAACAAACAAAACGATGGGATTGGTGGCAACATCATGGAAGAACATAGAACTAACTTTTTAAAATGGGAAATATTCTTTTAAAGGTTTTTGTAATTTAAAATCCTAACAGGGCAAATTAGAAATTGAGAGTCCCATCAGCTGTGTCGGCATTGTGGTTAGCATGTGTGCCTGTTAAGACAGCAGTTCATGTTTAATCAACAGCAGAAATAGGATTTGTTTTTGTATTTCTTTTTCTGACCATCACTGTGCAAACAAAATAAGTCTAAGACAATTTTATGGGAATGGTCTGGGAGGGACAGGCTACGAGGAATGGAACTAGTCACCTATCTCATATGACGTGACTTGAATCTGTGAAGGTCTAACAACAGTGTCTCATATATGATTACCTTTACCTAGGATTATACAAAAGGCGTCTAAGAACCTGATGTAACAAGACAATAGTTATAGTGCTGAATGTGGGTTAAGTTAAAATTGTTGCCCTCTTACAAAACATCGTATTCAACTGTAACATCTTTTGGCTGTTTGTGATTTTCTACTCAAATCTTACGTTGAGTAGTTTGCCATTGGTTTCTAAACAATCGATGCTCATACAACTGTGAATATCAACGCAAGGCGGTTTACTTAGACATCGTGCTGCTGAATTCGAAGCCGGCATCATGGATTGTGAAACTGCATTCATTGTCCTTAAGCCCCACAGCAGGAATCTGTATGAGGCACGGATAAAATGGACATTAATAGTCTGCAATATACAGAAAATGTCATGTCGGAACTGAACAACAGGGTAAACTAAGAATTACTAGGCCAATTACATCATTATCAAGTGCCATGCCGATAAAGAGTTGGGCGGTCATAGTTCGCTATCTAACACGCTCGCCATAGTCTTGGCACCGGGGGAATCGCCACGTCCTGCTCATGGCTGCAATAATTCCTTACTTCCATGTATTGGCATTTCGTTTGCCACTGGTCGCTCCCCACACAAACCAGGGACGGTCAGTCTGCGGACGACATCCACTCATCAAGCTTTTGCTTCGGACTTCCACGTAATGGATTCGCTAGCCAAGCGTTCCATTTGTGTCAATGAGACGCTCTTCCACCTTTGACTAAGCCCACTCTATGAGTATAGATACAGACTTTCATCGTAACCATCGCATGCGACTGGGGCGCATTTCCACCTTTAGTAACCTCTTACGAGGTAGGCTACATGTGCTGCTGGCTCAGCACCTTACCTTCATGCATCAGTGAGCAAGTAACGGCCAGGCCCTCTCATCCGGGGATCCCTCATATCCCCCTAGCCGAGAGCCTTCGAACAAGTATCTGGACTAAGCATGTAGCTCAGCATCTCACCTCCATTTTGAGGTAGGCGAGTACAATACAGACATGTGGCAGTATGTCCAGTGTTTCACTAACCCAGAGATCATAAAACGCGTGAAATACCATTTCAAGTTACAAGACATACGAGTGGCAGTATGTTCAGTGTTTCACTAAAGATGATGGAACATGTGAAATACCATTACAAGTGACAAGACAAACATGTGACAGTATGTCCAGTGTTTCACTACTCCATAAGATGATGGAACAGTGTGAAATACCATTACTAGTTACAAAACATGTGGCAGTATGTCCAGTGTTTCACTACCCAAAAATCATAGAATGTGTGGTATACCATAACACGTTACAAGACAAACATGTGACAGCATGTCCAGTATTTCACTACCCCAGATATTATGGAACGTGTGAAATACCATTCCAAGATACAAGTGATACGAGTGGCAGTATGTTCAGTGTTTCACCACCCCAGAGATCATAGAACGCGTGATATACCATTAAAGTTACAAGACAGACATGTAGCAGTATGTCCAGTGTTTCAATACTACCAATGGCTAACAATTGTTTGAGGACCTTGGCATAAAACTTACCAAGGCCCCCCCCCCCAGGGGGGGGGGTGGGTAAAACCCCCGCGCACTTTAATTGATTGATTGAATTCCAAGGAGTGTTATAAAGCGCTCGGGTCCAATAAGTAAAAAAAGACTTCTTAACCTATGTGAACTAGTCATTTGGTACATGTCATTGTCTTTGTGTGCCCCTTTTCTCTTTGTGTTCGTATTTTTCTTAATGGTTAACTCTTAAATGAAGAGAATGTGTGACTTTGTTTGCTAAAGGGATTTTATGTATTATTGAACTTGAATAACGAAGACACAAACAATAGATTGCACGATTTATTGCCTGGCATATTTCGCTGCATCTCGTCAGGTACATACTGCAGAACTCACACAACTTACGTGAAATTAACTAGATAAATCCTTCAAGTTGAAATATACACAATTTCGCACAGTAATGTCGATTGTCTACCACGGTAATTTTAAGCTGACTAACATGTCTTTCCGTTTACACAATTCTGGCTTGCGTTGATAGATCATAATTGCTTCTGCAAATTTTAACAAGCGAGTATTCTGTGTTCTAAACAACACGCGAAATGCCCAGTCATACCTCAATGGGTCAACAAGATACAACACACAGGAGATGATAGCCACGAGGAGCCGACACACCGGAAGCTCCCGGCGTCTTCAATCGGCAAGCACATTGTTGCCAGTCGCCATGTTGTGTCCAGAGAGACTGCATTTCGCGTGTTGTTTAGAACACAGAATACTCGCTTGTTAAAATTTGCAGAAGCAATTATGATCTATCAACGCAAGCCAGAATTGTGTAAACAGAAAGACATGTTAGTCAGCTTAAAATTACCGTGGTAGACAATCGACATTACTGTGCGAAATTGTGTATATTTCAACTTGAAGGATTTATCTAGTTAATTTCACGTAAGTTGTGTGAGTTCTGCAGTATGTACCTGACGAGATGCAGCGAAATATGCCAGGCAATAAATCGTGCAATCTATTGTTTGTGTCTTCGTTATTCAAATTCACTACGGGAAAACATTGTTTTGTATTATTGAATATTAATCAATGTCATCATGAGCCATCCACCTTTAACCCACATACGCAAATGTTAACCACGTCTACATTACAAATTATTATTCTCTATTCCTTAAGTGTAGCAATGGCCCAAGTCAACGTTCATCCTGTAACATGACCTCGAACTTAAGTCAAACATGCAAACGATCAATAGTCAAGCCTGTGCCTTTAACATCATTCAAGCTTAAATCACAGTTCTCAACGGCCGTCAGTGGGCTGTACTAATGCTATCCGCTTTGGCTGTAATAAAGAGAAAAAAAGGCTTTATGGGAAGCTAGTGCATACAAAGGCTCACTGCAGACTCGTTGGTCATGGGTTCGAATCCGCATATGGATTTTAACAATTGACCTGGGCTCCAAGGTCGAGCTAGCCAAAAATTCGAACCAGGAGATGTTTTGGGAAGTAAAGGCGGTAGGTGAGTTACTGACCATATCACCAACAGAGCGTTAACTGGTGTATAAACATATTGTTCTATCAACATATGCTAGTAAAGGGTGTTTAATGCCCACAACATCGGAGGGGTCGGACAGGTTTGAGGGGTCGATCGTTTACTGAGATGAAGTTCCAGAAAGAACATGGACAGTGTGAAACCACGAATGATGCAATATCAAACAGCGACAGAAGCTTAGCTCCGCACAGACACAGTTGGGGCCGCAGCAGCAGTGACTAGTATACTTGCCTGCCGGCCGGGTAGTCATATGTTCCAATCGCCATGGAGCCGGGGAGGGGAGATTAGTGATCTCGACTTTCAGACGTAATCAGCTAAAAACAGGGTATCAGAAAATGTCCGGGACAGTAAAGGCCACCGACGTAACCACACCACGTAGTGGATGCCGAAAGGTCTATACGACAGATGGAACTAGCGGCATATACCCAAACCGCCTCGAGTCAAACAACCCCTACATTATTACTTGCCACACATGCAGACACGCCACAAACGTATTCCGACGCAAAAATAACACTTGCCGGGGAAGAGCTTTCAAGCCATTGAAATAAATAACGTGAGAAATCAATTCACATGCATTAATTGACATCCACAATCCCATCCTTCTTATTCTTCTGTTGTTTTTCATCTCTCAATGAAGTATAGGCTCACAACCAATTCACGTCACGCCATTGTTCACGGGTATAGTGGTTAGTGCTCTTACCTGCCAAACCATGGCCGGGTTCAATCCCCTGCTGAGCCAGGAGTATTTTATTCCGACCAGTATAGCTCTATGTACGACCCGGTCTAATCAAATGGGTACCTGATCGTTTCCAGAATGTCCTGTGAATTGTTTGGAATGGTACAGCGATCAGGTATGGAACTTGACCATCCCATCCCATCATGTCAGTGGCGTATTTGTGAATGCGTACACGTCACACACCAACAGCAGTGTCTGCTAAGCGACAATCTTTCACACTGTGTGTATGTACGTTTGTCTTCTTCTTCGTTCATCCTTCGGGGCGACACAGAACGTTGCGGCGATTAGCCTTCATCAGCTAACAAATGTGGGTATACAAGGAAATGAGCGGGCTGACAAGCTTACAGGTAAGGCTACTGTGGAAGGCGGACGAGCCATGGACCAGGCAGACATTCTAAATGCTCTACGAGTTGTTTACGAGAACCAAGTGATGACTGTGAATGTACAACCATCGCCAGGCTGCGAGAACAGCAAGTTAAAAGACTAGTGGCCAAACAAGACCACTACGCAGGAAGCCAAAGAATATTAATAAACCAACACAGAACTGGTGTCGTGAGCCGTTACACGCTGCGGGATTTGTAGAGGAGGTGATGCGAACACTTATGGACTGAATGGTTAGTTGTGCAATGAGGACGATCTGTCGATTAACTAGCTAACTAGCTAACAAGTACATACACAAAACACAACAAGTATTCACGACGAAGACAGTACACTGACTACATCAAGGCATAAGAACGGGATGAGAGTAGTGGCAAAATGAGAACAATGCAGAGAAAACGAAATAAATCGAAAACAAATGTGCTTCTTATCCCAGAATCCAAGGCTGTAATACTAACATGAATCTTCACATTGAAACTCATGTATAGACAGAGGTGGGAGTCTGCAGTGTCATGGGGACCGAGGTAAGGGATGGTAATGGTTCAGTGAATATCCCAGGTAAACGAGTGCTTTGTGTTATTATATATTGTTTACATTTCAACTAATTTTATTCTTTTTCGGGAAGATGTGTCATACCTAATTATTGGCCTTAGATGCAGTGGGTTTGACTTCGGCATGCATTTGTAAAAGATTTACTTCCTTTATTCCATTCTTGGTGACAGGCTCTGTCTATCCGAGAGTATATTTACTTTTTCTAACAATTTTGCCAGGACAGCAGCTGTACGGCCTATTGTTTGCTATTTCCAACTGCGGTGGGATTTTAAACCTGCACAACTTGTCCACAGCACTGCCTGTTTTCGCGCTTATTAGTTAGTTAGTCGAGGTTCCAACTTCACGGCAACGGGTCGTCCCCATTATGTTCCATTCCCGAGCCAGCGAATATCACACAAAATGCTCCCCACTGTCCAATGTGAAAAGTGGAATAGACAGGAGTCTCAGCAATCCAACAGCCCGCGCACTGTGCATAGTGACGCCGTCAGAATGCCAACACAAAATTAATCCACGAAAACCACAGTTCATCGTCGATGGACTCGGCAGTCACCAGATAGACCTCATTGACCCGGGTTTTCTCACATGGCTCGGTTTCTTACCGCAGGGTGACCCGCCGAAAGTGTCGCACAAAGCACGAACTCCGCAGCTTCAGCGCCGACTCCCAGGAGTCTCCCGAAAAATGCACTGGTGAACCGAAAGGGCAAAACAGTCAATTCAGCAACCGCCGGTAGCCATTGTTCCGAACATGTAGTTCACTGTACAGGACAGATGTAATAGCAGTCCAAGCTAATTTCACAGCTCACAGTGTCGCCCACGCAATCACTCAGTAGCAGGGCGACGGACCCATATACTACCAGTCCAACATGAGGAAAATGCGATTGCAAACCATAGCCACAAACATAAACACGCCACAGGCTCTAACGGTTCAATGCCTATCTCCGTGCCCCAGAGATAATGGGAGCGTGATATCATTAGACACCAATGGTTCTTCGACACATTCCTAACACTGTGCAGGGATCGAACCGTTCCATCAGAGCTTGAGGCAGACGTCATAACCTCTCAGCCACAGCCGCAAATGTATGATTTATGTAGCGATCTGTTGGATTAAAATGTTGACTTCTCGTCTTGCATATCTGTTTGTCTGTCTCATTCATTCAGTAGCATGTCCTTTGCAGAACCTAGCTCCCATAACAACATTCTGGAAAACTTCTCGATCAAAAGCATGATGTCCCGCGTATGATACACCCATCTGGAAATCAGTCGCCACATCCTTCACCCATCTCCTCAGTGGCCTTCCTCTTCCTCTCTTCCCAGGCATATACCCCTCCACTACTGTTCTCTTCAAACTCTCATGACGTTTCAAGTGACCAAAATATATAACTTTTCTTTGTTTTATATATAAATATATATATATATATGACACAAAGTGAATGTTGACTAAGTGACAGATAGAGTGGCTATGGTTGTGTCTAGGGTATGTCCTTGTAAAAATGTGATGTTGAACACAGATTAACCAAGATGCATCACAACCAAACACCAGTCAGTGAACAAGCGTTAATTTGCGCACATAATATTCCTTTAATTCTGAATTAACACAGACACATGTAGCATATAAATCCAGGAACAATAATTCTCTAAGAATATATCTCCATCCCAATGGAACACTTCGAATAACACTGCCTCTCACGGCTACTAAATCTCGTCCCACACGACAGGTATACTAGCCTCTCTCTAGGCCCGACTCAAAGTAACCCACTCTGGGTCTCGAATTCCACTCACTATCCCTGGAACCCACAGTGCGGAGTTATCTTCCGAACTCCGTCACAATTCTTCACTTTCTCAGACCACGACCTTCTCCTGGTCCGGTCTAGACTCAACTCCCTCTCAGCTCGGAGTCCAAACATCAACTGCCCCCGTCAATCTTTGTCCCTCTCTTTTCAAACAATTCTAATGCCCCCACATTGCCTCCCACATAACACACAACCTCACTGTTCCAACTGTCTGCCTCACCCTTATTTTAGCCAGCTGACTTCTTCTTCGCTCCCCCTTCCCTCACTGTCTTCTCATTTTCGCCCTCTGGGGGGCTTAACTATTCGCCCTATTTTATCTCCTGAACTGTTTATGTGTCCCCTTGCTCTCCCGGACACTGACCTTAATGTCACTGACCCCAGGCCTGTGTCACTACCCTCACCCTCAAAAGAAAACATCGTTTTCTAATGTTGGAAAACTAATACTTATCAAATATGTGACCCAGACACATTGCCTGGTAGTCGTAAGTATAAATCCAACTTACTCTAGCTACCAGACTAAATAATATATCAAATACTCATAGTAAACTCCCATATTCTTTACACATCAAATACAAGCCGACTTTCCATGTTGTGTATCATTACCTGAGCTAATAGTAATACATGGCAATAATAATCCACAATAACATAGAAAAGCATTATACTTATGTACCCGCAGGTCTATTACTATCTTCAATAACACACCAAACATAACTTGCTAATAATGGTCCATGAATAAATGTCGAGGCGCTGCATTTGCCTCTGTCTTCCATCAACTATCTGAGAGTTTTGTGTACCGACCCATATATCAGGTGTCTTTTCTTGTCTCAACCAACCTCTGATTCCTGTCGTGTTCTGTCTACCCTTTATGTACCCATCCTCATGTTTCCTATGTTTTAACACATCTGTTTGCTACTTCTAACCCTGGTTCAGTGATTCGCCAACACTCCTTTTGCACTGCCTAACTTTGCTATCTACATATTGTACGTTACACTGGAGTCTCTGTTTAGTCCTGACCTCTTTATTCAATCCTTGCCAATATCCCTGGCATCCTGCTCTCTGGCTGCTTATGCCTTACTCCTAAGTGCCCTGCACAATGCCCTATCCTGAGCTATTCTTGTATATCGGTCGCTATGTACTACCCTTACTGCTACTTGCCCACATGCATTTCCGACATCTGAAAACCCGGTGAGTGAACCATTGTTCTTCCTATCGAAGCACCATCTACCCTTCTTGACCGCCTATGTTCTATCTCCTACACCTTGGGAACATTTGTTCAGAGTAGTATCTTGTCTCTGGAGCCACTATCACTATATTTGGGATCCCATTCTCATCTGCTCAGCTGTACTATCCTTGTCCTGAGTTCCTGTGTCTACTTCAAGTGCCTCTTCTACCTCAGCTATACTCTCTAATTTAGGTTCTCTTGTGGTAACTACCTCATTACTGCTTAACCCTATATTTTTTGTCCCAATAACTACTTCCTCTCTGTACAATCTTTAACTCCTATAACAATTTCCTATGATCAATCAGCCACTGGTGAGTCCAAAACACACGCTGTCACTCTTCCAGTGATATATGGGTGTTTTTACTGTTATTATGGCTAATGGGTAGAACTCTACTGTGCCGTTGAATGTTATGCATCTAATCTTTTTTCCCTGTATAATCCGAGGGATCTATTAAACTTTTCCTCACTCCGATAGACGTACATCCG
Source organism: Cepaea nemoralis (assembly GCA_014155875.1). Taxonomy (NCBI): domain Eukaryota; kingdom Metazoa; phylum Mollusca; class Gastropoda; order Stylommatophora; family Helicidae; genus Cepaea; species Cepaea nemoralis. The sequence goes on from JACEFZ010002374.1 coordinate 1,153,813, forward strand.
GAATCCCTAATTGTTAACGCTGGTCTATCATTGACAAAATCCCTGATGCAGTTTAAGACTTCCTCCTTCATGCACTGCTGATCCTGCTTCACTGTATGACCACATATTAAGACTGGCTGACTGTCTTTTCAAAAAGAGGTTTGCACCCACTACAATCTTCATTGTTCAGCGTCTCAATTACTTGCGCGGCATTTGAGTGCTCTGTTTCTCTCATCCTACATTGATGACTGAGATGCCCCTTCTTTCCACATTTGAAACAGATGATCTCCTTCCTTGCGTAACTTGTTGGCTCACTGGATGGTTGTGCATCACACTGTGCTGCCTTGTGTCTCCAGCTCCCACAATTCAACATCCGCATAATTTGGACGCCTCTGGAAATTTCCCTTCTGTAATGGTACCGTCCTGCTCTGCCAAAATGGTGCCCTGGACACCATTATCTTGAAGTGCGGAGTTATCTTCTGAACTCCGTCACAATTCTTCACTTTCTCAGACCACGACCTTCTCCTGGTCCGGTCTACACTCAACTCCCTCTCATCTCGGAGCCCAAACATCAACTGCGCCTGAGGTCCGTCTCTTTGTCCCCTGTCTTTTAAACAATTATTGCCCCACATTGCCTCCCCATACACACAACCTCACTGCTCCAACTGTCTGCCTCACCCTTATTTTAGCCAGCTAACTTCTTCTTCGCTCCCCCTTCCCTCACTGTCTTCTCATTTTCGCCCTCAGGGGGCTTACTATTCGCCCTATTTTATCTCCTGAACTGTTTATGTGTCCCCTTGCTCTCTCGTACACTGACCTTAATGTCACTGCCTGTGTCTATATATATATATATAATATATATATATTATATATAATATATATATATATATATATATATATATATAGATATATATATATATATAATATTATCATAGATAATAATCACACAGAGCGTGAGAGACGTAAGATGGTGAACAATGGTGGAAATGACCATGTTTTCACATGCATCTACTGTGGGCAAACATTTGCATGAAGAATTGGCCTTACCAGCCACACTCACCACCGCCATGGTTCGTAGTTATTAAGCCTTTATATCTATATCTGTCTGTAGGTTTATGTCTGTCTGTAGGTTTATGTCTGTAGGTGTCTGTCTGTAGTTGTCTGTCTATATACATGTGACTTTCTATCTGTATGTGGCTGCCTGTATCTGTAGGTGTCTATGTCTGTCTTTAGTTGTCTGCCTGTCTGTAGATGTCTGTCTGTCAGTCTGTCTGTTTGTCTGTCAGTCTGTCTGCCTGTCTGCCTGTCTAGCCCCTCTAACAATAACTTGCCAATAAACATTCCCATATGTATGGTAAGTTACATCTTCTTTAGGTATTTATAATGCCCATGTTAAACATTGCCTCAGTGAGTCATGTATTATTGATTATTTTTCATGCGTATTAATACTTATTTTTCTTTTGTTGTCTAAGATTAGCTTCATAAGTGATATTGAATGAAATAATGAATGAGAGGAAATAGAGAAGAAGGGCCTGTGTGCCCAATGTTTAACCCTTTGAAAATAAAGATTGTTCGTTCGTTCGTTCATTCGTTCTGTCTGTTTGTAGTACACGTGTCTATTTAGCTATCTACATATACATGGTCTGACAATCTATCTTCATGTCCTGTACCGAATGTGTACATGTAAGTAGAATAAAATAAATGACCATTTTACACGCCCGAAGGCGCACTGGGCATAAGGTGCTATACCCATCTTTTTACAGACCACTGGGCACTGGGTGAGTGATTTTGTCAGCCTCACGTCGGTCGCCTTTACTTTTTACACACCACTGGGCACTGGGTGAGTGATTTTGTCAGCATCACGTCGGTCGCCGTTACTTTATACTGGCCATTGGCACTGGGTGAGTGATTTTGTCAGCCTCACTTCGGTCGCCTTTACTTTTTACAGACCACTGGGTGAGTGATTTTGTCAGCATCACGTCGGTAGCCTTTACTTTTTACAGACCACTAGGTACTGGGTGAGTGATTTTGTCAGCCTCACTTCGGTCGCCTTTACTTTATACAGACCACTGGGTGAATGATTTTGTCAGCATTATGTCGGTCGCCTTTACTTTATACAGACCACTGGGCACTGGGTGAGTGATTTCTTGTCAGCCTCACGTCGGTCGCCGTTACTTTTTACAGACCATTGTGTGAGTAATTTTGTCAGCATCACGTCGGTCGCTTTTACTTTTTACAGACCACTGGTTACGGTGATTGATTTTGTCAGCACCACGTCGGTCGCGGTTACTTTTTACAGACCACTGGACACTTGGTGAGTGATTTTGTCAGCATCACATAGGTCGCCTCTACTTCCCGAGACATGTTCTGGTATCAATTTTAGGCTTGGTCAACCAAGCCCAGATTGATTTTAAAATTTCGAATCTTTCGCGATGAGAATCGAACCCATGGCCTCATGAATGTGTGAAATCTCAATATATGCATATAATAATGAAAAAAATACGGGTATATTGACCAGGTCTGTCGATCAGCTAATTTCTTACCTTTCTTTCTTAAGGAGTATCTGACCCAACTCAAACATCTAAAAAAACAAAAAAAAAAAACAGCGTCTCTGTAATTAACAAAATTAAAGACCCTATCGGATATTTTTTAGGCCGTAGTTAGGAAAGACATGAGCACGTCGAAAGATGCCTTGACAAAAAAGGTCAGCGCGTCGGACTGTCATTTGTGGCATACAGTGCGACACAAAGAATGAGAAGAGGGTTTGGTGAGAAGAAGAAGGGGAATAATATAATGTCGACAGTTGTGAACTATTGTTGGTGTCTTGCGGTGGGATAATGACGTGGGTAAAGTATTGATGTTGTCTGGTGTTGTTGTTAGGCTGAGTATAGTCTCTATTGTTTCATTCATAATAGTATATATCCGGTCAGATCAGATGTCATCTTCACATTAAAGGTAGGCATTGATGGATTTATGCAGCTTCGACAAGGAAGTGACAGTCAATGACTGCTAGCGCATGTGTTCCATATTAACCTGGGCTTCAAGGCCGGTTTAGTCTAGAATGAGTATCAAGAAGTGTTCTCGGCAGAAAGGGCGGCCTGTGTGATCATGTCCACATCATCCACCGAGTGCTGATTGATAATTAACAAGTAGGATTACCACCATATACCCAATATGTTTTATGGGTGGAGAAGTGTCATTTTTGCACTCAGTATGAATCTATAGCACACACTTCTTCTGGCCAATATCGTTGCGCTAACTTCCTTCCTCTTACAAGCTCATCTCTGGATGTTTAAACTGTTGACTTTCTCTTGCACATTTAAACATCCACTCTTCCCTCCACTTTGTCCTTCGCTCTTTATTCCACTGTAACCTTTACTATTTCGTCAACTCTGCCCTTCAATCTATCTTCCATCATTCATTCCCTTTTTCCCAGAAGTCTACCCTCAGCTCTGCTCTCCACTCTTTTTCCTCTAACATCTACTCTGTCCATCACTTTATCCTTCATTTTTTTCTTCACTCTATCCTTCCCTTTTCCATTCACTCTGCCCTCCACTTGTCCCTTCAGTCTATCCTCCACTATTATTTTTACACAATCCTCCATATACTTACTTTCATTCTACTCCCCACACTACTCCCCATTCTTACTTTCACTCTACTCTCCACTCTACTCTCCATTGTTATTTTCACTCTACTCCCCACTCTACACTCCATTCTTACTTTGACTCTACACCCCATCTACTCTCCATTCTTACTTTCACTCTAACCTCCATTCTTAACTTCAGTCTACTCTCCACTGTACCCTCCATACTTACTTTTACTCAAATCTGCACTCTACCCTCCATTCTTACCTTTACCATACTCTCCACTGTACCCCCCCTTTCCCCATTCTTACATTCACTCTTCTCTCTACTCTCCATTCTTACCTAAACTCTGTTCTCCATTCTACCATGTATTCTATATGTTACCCTGTCCCCCATTCTTACCTTCACTCTACTCTCTACACTATCCCCCGCTCTAACCTTCACTCCACGCTATCCTCCATTCTCACCTTCATTCTACTCTCTGCTCTACCTTCTTTTATTAACTTCACTCAACTCTCCACTCTTTCTTCATTCTTATCGTCACTTTTGTTCTTGACTCTATCATCACTTTTTACCTTTCTCTAATTTCCATCTACTCTCAACTCTTCCCTCCACTTTTCCCTGGACTCTATCCTTCACTTTTCCCTCTTGCTGCTTTAATTAGTTCATTTGGTATTTCATCTTGGTGATTTGTTCAATGGGGCTAATCTGACGGCTTTTATAATTTCTTCTTTCAGTATGTCTGGTTCTAGTTTTTCGGTGGTATCTGTGTCGGTTTCTTGAATTCCTATGACGTCTGATGGGGTGTTGAGAAGTCGTTCGAAGTACTGTTTCCATCTCATTAAGATTTGCTTTTGTTCACTTATTGGTTCTCCATTTTCGTGTGTTAATTATTTCTGTTGGGTCAAAGTGTTCTCCTCTGGGTCTCATTGCACTTATCTTTTTATAGAAGTTTCTAGTTGCCTCCTTGTAGTTTTTAATTAGAGTTTCTCCATACTCCTCCCAGTCTTTTTGTTTTTCTCTCTTTACTATTCTATTCACATGTCTTCTCGCTATTCTATATTCTATGTAATCGCATTCCTGTTTGCTCTTCGACCACTTTTTATATTTTTCCTTTTTGTCTTATACGGCTTTCTTTAATTCTGCGTTCCACCAACTTGTTATTTTCTTTATCCGTGTTTTGCGTTTTTTCGTGGTTCCACATGTTATCTTTGCAGTATTTAAAATGCTTGATTTGAACATCTCCCATTCTTATTGTGGCAACGACTGCTATGTGATCTGTGTTTATAACTAAGTTGGACACTGCCCTTGCATCTAATATATTTCTCTTTCTGTTATTTCTTGTTAATATAAAATCAATTTGGCTTTTAGTATCTAGATCATTCCATTCATACCAGGTGTATATTTGTGAGTCTTTGTGTTTATAGAATGTATTTGTTGTATATAGGTCGTGTTGGCTGCATAGCTCTATCAGTCTACTTCCGTTATCATTTCTTTGATTATGTTGGTCTGCAAATGCTCCAATATGTTTTTCTATGCCCGCTCTATTATGTCCTAGTCTTGCATTGAAGTCTCCCATAACTATGATGTTGTCCTGCTTATCTATTTTATTTAGCACGTCATGGATGTCTTCCTAGGAGTCCTCGCATTCCTGCTAATTATTGTTTGTATTACATGGTGCGTATATTTGTACATATGTTGTAATTGTTTGTTCTTTTATTCTTACTGTTATGATACCTTCTGATATATATTTTATGTCTAGTATTCCTCTTGCTAGCCGTGGTTCAGTAACTATTCCCACACCGTGTCTTGCCCTTTCTCGCTGTTCCACTCCAGAGTAGACAAACGTGTAACTATTGTAGATCTCCTTGCATCCTTCCCCCTTTATGCTGGTGACCGCTATTCCCATCAGTCCCAATTTTCCTCTCTTCTGTTGTTTCTATAAGTTCTTCTTCTTTACTATTAAAACCGCAGACGCTTCAAGTGACCAAAAATATATCAATTTTCTTTGTTTTATCGTCTTTAATAGCCAACCTTATTTAATATTCAGCTCTTGAAATACAGATGCATTTCTTCTTTTCTTTACCCAAGATATTCTTAGAACCCGTCCATAGCATGCGGGTTCAGCTTGTTTAGTAAGTTTTCTGTCTGTCTCCTTACCTCAATACCTACTTGTTTGTCTGTCAGTCAAGCTAGCTACCTATCAAGCCAGCAGCGTACATACATACCTACTTGTCTGTTTATCTGCACGCATATCTGTCTGTCTGTCTGTCTGTCTGCCTGCCTGCCTGCCTGCCTGTCTGTCTGTCTGTCTGTCTGTCTGTCTGTCTGTCTGTCTGTCTGTCTGTCTGTCTGTCTGTCTGTCTGTCTGTCTGTCTGTCTGTCTGTCTGTCTGTCTGTCTGTCTGCCTGCCTGCCTGCCTGCCTGTCTGTCTGTCTGTCTGTCCCCTCAAACGGTAACTAACCAATAAACATTTCCTTAGGTATTTATAATGCCCATAATAAACATTGCTTCAGTGAGTCATGTATTATTGATTATTTTTCATGCGTATTAATGATTATTGCTCTTTTGTTGTCTAAGATTAGCTTCATAAGTGATGTTGAATGAAATAATGTATGAGAGGAAATAGAAAAGAAGGGCGGAATGTCAGACAGGCCTGCGTGCCTAATTCTTAAACCTTTGAAAATAAAGATTGTTTGTTCGTTCGTTCTGTGTTTTTTTTAATTTGTGTGCACGTGTCTATTTAGCTATGTGCACATATCTTGTCTGACAGTCTATCTCCATGTCCTGTACCGAATGTGTACATGTAAGTAGAATAAATTAAACGACTATTTTACACGCCCTAAGGCGCCCTGGGCATATGGTTCTATACCCATCTTTTTACAGACCACTGGGCAATGGGTGAGTGATTTTGTCAGCATCACGTCGGTCGCACTTTTACAGACCTCTGGGCACTGGGTGAGTGATTTTTTCAGCATCATGTCTGTCGCCTTTACTTCCCGAGACATTTCCTGTTATCATTTTTAGGCGGATTTCGAATCTTTCGCGATGAGAATCGAACCCATGACCTCATGGAATGTGTGAAATCTCAATACATGCATACAATAATGAAAAAATACGGGTATGTTGACCAGGTCTGTCAAGCAGCTAATTTCTTACCTTTTTTATGGAGAATCTGACCCAACTCAAACATCTAACAACAAAAAAACAAAAAACTGCGTCTCAGTAATTAACAGAATTAAAGACCCTATCGGATATTTTTAGGCCGTAGTTAGGAAAGACATGAGCACGTCGAAAGATGCCTTGACAAAAAAGGTCAGCGCGTCCGGCTGTCATTTGTGGCATACAGTGCGACACAAAGAATAAGAAGAGGGTTGGTGAGAAGAAGAAGGGGAATAATATAATGTCGACAGTTGTGAACTATTGTTGGTGTCTTGCGGTGGGATAATGACGTGGGTAGAAGTATTGATGTTGTCTGGTGTTGTTGTTAAGGCTGAGTATAGTCTCTATTGTTTCATTCATAAATAGTATATATCCGGTCAGATCAGATGTCATCTTCACATTAAAGGTAGGCATTGATGGATTTCTGCAGCTTCGGCAAGGAAGTGACAGTCAATGACTGCTAGCGCATGTGTTCCATTTTAACCTGGGCTTCAAGGCCGGTTTAGTCTGGAATGAGTATCAAGAAGTGTTCTCGGCAGAAAGGGCGGCCTGTGTGATCATGTCCACATCATCCACCGAGAGCTGATTGGTAATTAACAAGTAGGATTACCACCATATACCCAATATGTTTTATGATCGGAGAAGTGTCATTTTTGCACTCAGTATGAATCTATAGCACACACTTCTTCTGGCCAATATCGTTGCGCTAACTTCCTTCCTCTTACAAGCTCATCTCTAGATGTTTAAACTGTTGACTTTCTCTTGCACATTTAACATCCACTCTTTCCTCCACTTTGTCCTTCGCTCTTTACTCCACTATAACCTTTACTATTTCCTCAACTTTACCCTGCAATCTATCTTCCATCATTCATTCCCCTTTTTCCCACCAGTCTACCCTCAATTCTGTTTTCCACTCTTTTTCCTCTAACATCTACTCTGTCCATCACTTTATCCTTCATTCTTTTCTTCACTCTATCCTTCCCTTTACCATTCACTCTGCCCTCCACTTGTCCCTTCAGTCTATCCTCCACTATTATTTTCACACAATCCTCCGTATACTTACTTTCATTCTACTCCCCACTCTACTCCCCATTCTTACTTTCATTCTACTCTCCACTCTACCCTCCATTCTTATTTTCACTCTACTCCCCACTCTACCCTCCATTCTTACTTTCACTCTACTCTCCACTCTACTCTCCATTCTTACTTTCACTCTACTCTCTACTCGACTCTCCATTTTTATTTTCACTCTAACCTCCATTCTTAACTTCAGTCTACTCTCCACTGTACCCTCCATTCTTACCTTCACCATACTCTGCACTGTACCCCTCCCCCTCCTCATTCATACCTTCACTCTTCTCTCTACTCTCCATTCTTACCTAAACTCTGTTCTCCATTCTACCATCTATTCTATATGTTACTCTGTCTCCCATTCTTACCTTCACTCTACTCTCTACACTATCCCCCACTCTAACCTTCACTTCACGCTATCCTCCACTCTCACCTTCATTCTACTCTCTGCTCTACCATCTTTTATTAACTTCACTCAACTCTCCACTCTTTCTTCATTCTTATCTTCACACTGTTCTTGACTCTATCATCACGATTTACCTTTACTCTAATATCCAGTCTACTCTCAACTCTTCCCTCAACTTTTCCCTGGACTCTATCCTTCACTTTACCCTCTACTGTTCTCATCTCTCTACCGTCCAATTTCGCCAACCTTCTGATTCGCATTCAGGCTAAGTCTTAGCTCTCGGTATTAAACCTATCCGTATGTGCTTTAGGATCTGGGGAAGCCGTTTCCCAATGCCTCTTTCTATATCCGTGAGGGGCTCACCTGCAAGAGCCGAAAATTCACTTATACCAACATCTGCAAACCGTGTGACATAAAATACATCGGTTAAATATGCTGGCGCTTGGCCGATAGATTTTGGCATTACTTGGACGCTAGTAGTAATGTTCATAAACTAGATTTAGACATTTCAACAGTGCAAATAGCCATGTTATAACTAGAAGATCTTGCAATTTTATGAAAGAGACTGAAAGATTGGACATATGTGCTCTAGGGCTAAAACGTCTGTAGGATCCTAGCAAAGTGACTTCTATGTAGCTTTTTTTAATGCAATAATGTAGTCGTATCAATGACTTTTTAAAAAAAAAGTATTCTTAATTTCTTTGAGTTGAGTTGAGTTGGGTTACAGTCGACATCACATCACTCGAGACATTCAAATACATGTTTCGTCCTCATCTGCAACAGTCAGCAAAGATCACCAATACTAACGGTACCGTTAGGACTCTGATTATATCTCCATCTAGCCTTTCCTCTGAGATTTTTGAGTGGCGGCCAGATCCTCTGGTTTATAATTTCTTTATGCTGAAGAAAGCCGCCACGTACGAAATCGGCAACGTCCATTTGACTTTTTTCTAGTAACGCTGACCATTCCATCTGTCATTTTTCGTTGATTTACTCGTTGTATGTCGAAACTTAAGAATTTAAATATAAGAAAACTGGATGTTTACACTTGACCTGGGCTCCGAGGCCGACTCAGCCTAAAATGGGTATCAGGAAATGTTTTGGGAAGTAAAGGCGGTCGATTTGATTTTGAACACATCACTCATCAAGCGTCGATTAGTCTGTACACATGTGAGAGTAACATCTTATATCTAATACACCTGTAGGTGTGTAACATAGAGCCTCTCAATTCCTTACTATACAGCTCTAAATTCTTCAGTAGTCTTCATTGTACTGTGATATCTCCTTCTTTTCCTCAGTCTTCATTTCTGTTAGTCAATATATAAGAGCGCTCGCTCTTGAACTTCCGGCGTGCTGATGCCTAGGTTCGGGTTGACCCTGTACCTATCAGTTGGAATAAAATGTTGGCTTCTCATCCTTGACGTGGGGACGTAAAATATAAGTAACTCAGAATTACGAGTAGATTCGCTTGATAGCGAGGAACACTGGTAAAAGGTAAAGCTAATCCTCACTCAAAAATCAGTCCAGTCCTACCAGAAGTGATAGCGCGTTTATGGACCAGGCTTTACAAAGCTAACACCAAAAAATAATAATAATAAACTGTCGGTTGTTCATTGTATTTACAACTGTAAAGCAACTCGAGCGCTTTCAGTTATTTCCTCCATCCGACAATGTTCATATTTTAAACACAAAGCATCATGCATCTCAGTCGCATCTGTAGAAAGAAAATCACGCAAGACATATTTCAGTCTCAGCTTTCTGGTGTGTGGTGTGAGGCAAAGTAATGAGCCGGAGAAATATTGACACATTCTCGTAAATCTTTGACCCAACCACGGTGACGTTGTCTCGTAAATCTTTGACCTAGCGTAATTGAAACCTCTACATGGTTTATTCGTTTGATATACTAAAGATGGAACAAATCAGCAATTAATGTTAATGAACGGCATTCTTCAATGCGACAACATCAAAGTTAGAACGTTTTTTTTTTTCATTTGTCTGATGCAGTTTCTTGATATGGAACTATGATGTGATAGCGGCATAAAATTTTGTAAAGCCAATAGCAAGGAGGAATATGTTAAAAATATGGAACGCTTCTCGAATTTTCCGAGTCTATCCTTGCGCAGGAGCCGTGCACATCTTCTCTGCATCGTTTCAGTTTTAGTATTTGTACTTTTTTCATATTCTATTTACAGGACATCGCTGTCAACACCAGCATTTTACTGCTATTGTTGTCTTGGCAAGATTACGTTCTGTAGTTTGCCATTGCTTTCTGAACGACCAGCTCCCATACCAACACCTTAAAACCAGCGAGACACGGTCTGCTGCCAAATAGGTCACCGCTGTTTCGAACGCGGGTAAGCAGCATTATGAATCGCGCCCGCAAGGCCATCGCCACGGAGGACTGGTAGTATATGTACTACATGAAGTTTAAATAACGTTTGTCCTTTCCTAATATCTGCAAACCTCGACCAACAAACATAAAAGTAAGCATGGTATGTTCCTATTATGTATCTTCATATGCTCCGGTGGGGAAAAGAAACCTGGATGTCAAATTGTGCAGAATCCTGCAGGATCTGGGGCTAGCGCTTTATATCGGAGTTCTGGTATCGTAGTTACTGGCCATGTTTTCAAATCTCAAATCGAGATTTCATTCTTTTATTTTTAAAATATTGACATAGGCTCCCACGTCGACCCAGCTAAAATGGGTACCATGGAATCTGGTTGGAAGTAAATGCGGCTTGTATTATACTGACCACAGCACTCGTCGTCTACTCCCTGGCACACAACAATGCATGTAAACAGGTCCTTTACTTTACTTTTATTTTAAAATTAATACCCAAAAGAGCCACAAGGCGTGGAAAATAGTCGTTGAGTTACTTTCATTGCCAATAGCTCATCCATTGTTTTTTCCGGATTCCATTGTACAGTGTACTGATGCCGAGGTAGTGGGTTCAAACCTTGCACCGGTCAGTTAGACTAAAATGTTGACTTCTTGGTCTTGACTTGCGGATGTTAATTACATGTTTCTCAGAAGTCGGAGTGAGTTCGCATGATGGCGAGGGGCACTTGTAATAGGGACAGCTAGCCCACACGCAAAAGTTAGTACGGCATGGACTAAGCTGGTGTTGAAAGCGAGAGAATGGAAAAAAGGTTTCTAGTCAGTGTTAAGATGTTCGTGATCAATGTTATGATGTTCGTGATCAGTGTTGTGATGATGTTGTTGAACACCTCTGAAGTCGGAGTGAGCTCGCCTGAATGGCGATGGACACCTTTAAAAGGGAAAGCAAGCCCACACGCAAAACTCAGTCCTTTACTACTTTAAACAGTGTGAAAGGACTACGCTTGAGTTTAAGCGAGCGAACAAAAAGAAGAAGAAGAAGAAGAAGAAGAAGAAGAAGAAGAAGAAGAAGAAGAAGAAGAAGAAGAAGAAGAAGAAGAAGAAGAAGTGTTATGATGTTGCAGGGTTGTCCATGGGACATGTTTTTCTACCCCATTCAATGGTAATTTATGTCTGTCCCATCCCGTCCCATCCCATCCCTACACTATTCATAAAATCACCCTTTTGTCCCATGGGATTCCCATGGCCAAGCCTGGATGATGAGCCAAAGACCGTGATCATTGATATGATGTTCGTGATCATTGATATGATGTTCGTGATCATTGATATGATGTTCGTGATCATTGATATGATGTTCGTGATCATTGATATGATGTTCGTGATCATTGATATGATGTTCGTGATCATTGATATGATGTTCGCGATCATTGATATGATGTTGGTGATCACTGTTATGATGTTCATGCACAGTATTAAGAGCACGAACTTCGTTGCTCCAGCGACGACCCCAGGAGTCTCCGAGAAATTTGCACTCGTGCACCGAATGCCGGAAACGAACCCATGACCTTTGGAACGCGAAGCACGCGACTTTATCACGTCACCACTGAAACCTCCGTTCTGTCGTTCATTGTACACAATAATATTAAACAGCTTTAAGTTCACATCGTCTACCTACATTTCTTACAGCTACGCTTTTGTTTATAAGGCTAAGTGGGAATTGTATGATTTGGAGAAGAATAGACAGGATCCATGGTTGGCGGTCGTGTACTATAGCGAAACAATAGCCGCCCACGCCTATCTCCGACACGTAATGATGAATACAAATTGTGTCCCTTCGTCATAATTGTCGGTGGAGCTGAATGATACCTTGCTAAGGAAGACCTTTTTCAGGGAGTCTAATTGTCCTTGAGTCTAAGTGCAATTAATTATTCCTTCAGTTCGGCGCTTTCGTCATTTAGTGGTTGCAGGTTCGAATCCTGATGTGGTCGTAATGTAGTTTTTAAATTTTATATTGTCTAGTGTGTCCTCTATCGTTCTCCCTGGCCCAGGGGTTAGCGACTTTCTCCAAAATCTTGTATATTCTCGTGAGTAACGTAACCTGCGCGAGAATCGGTAGCGGTTCTCGCCGTGTTGGTGACTTACGGGGTATGTGAGCAGGCCGCTCAGAAAGCAATGGGAAACTACTGGGCGTAATCTTGCCAAGAAATCAACAATCAGCTAACAGATGCTGATGTTGACAGCGATGTCCTATAAAGGATATGCGAACAAATAAAAAAATAGCGTGTCCTCTATAATCTACTTCTTTCATCTACTCCTATAAGAATCTATCAATACCTGCGAATTGAATTTATCATAGTATTTCAATGACCTCAACAATTGATAAGCCTGCCTGCAAAAGCATCGTTAGTTTTTGCTAGTCACAGTTCAGCATATCTATGTCCCTGGAAGCCCCTTATCGGTCGGCAGGGTATCCATCTTCCGACCTGGTTCTGTCACTTTGTCTTTGTTAGTCGGCAACTGCCCAGATCCCTTGACGTTGGCTATCGTGACCAATCTCCGGAAGCAGGCTGACCCGAGAGATGTCCGATATCAACGATCTCTAGTGAGTTAAACCACGACCAGGGAGCAGTTATTGTTTGCGATTCTCGCCCGTAGATGGATTTATGAGCTCACTGCTCTCGCGATAGGGCGTAGAGAGATTGCAACCTTTGGGATAAGCCAAATAGCCAGCATAGATAATCTACACAGCCTGACCATGGTGGCAATCTTTTCAGTAGAGGACACATTTATCTTTTTCTCAAATGCAAGTTTGTTTCCATCAGCGTCTGCAGATATTTGCTGACTCATAGCAGATTCGGGGTGAATTCATTAATTATTTATGTGAAATATTTGAGCACCCCCACCTTTGTAAAAACCTTTCTTTGTTACGAAACAAATACATGAGCCTCGATATCGGCCCTTGTTTTAAAAAAGAGCCT
>JACEFZ010002375.1:0-27500 GCA_014155875.1 Cepaea nemoralis
AAACCAAGGTTTTGGTTTTCCTTTTGGAAAAAATCCAATACACTTCCCCTTTTAAATGATTTTCAAAAAAAAACCTTTTTAAAAATTCCCCTTTTTTTTCCCAAAGGGTTTTTAAAAATTTTTCTTTTTAAAAAGGTTTCAAATACCCAAAATTTTGACCACATAAAAACGACTAAAGCTTCGTTGTTCTTCAACGGTCCAAGTCGATAGTGGGGCAGCCATTTTGTAATCGCTACTGCACATGAGCAGACTGCTCGAGCCTCACGAAATCTACCTGGGGTATTGCTTAAGAAGCAATTTTTTCTCTGAAATAACATTTTCCCCAAATCAACAATGAAAATCTCGATTTATGAACCTATAAACGGCCACTCTCCCGCTGTTTATACTTCACCTCGACACAGCATGGTACCCGAGGAACAAGATGAGATCAGGAAAGAAAACATTACAAATGTCACACTCTTTGAAAACCGTGGCTTCATAATTAACAACAAAGAGTACAATGCAATAAGTCTTTGTCGCTGGATATTAAAAATAGAATTCTTGCTTGTTACATAAAACCAATTCTAACATATAGCTGCTAATCCTGGACAAGTAGTAAACAAGATAAAATAATCCTTGGAGGATGGGGAGATGTGGTTTTATAGAAGAATGCTTAAAATTCCTTAGGCAGCCAACTTGGGTAATCGGGAAATTTTGAGGGAGGCTAAGTCGCAGAGACAACTTATGACAACCATCAGAAAGAGGCAGTCTTCATTTATTTTCGGCCACATTATTAGAAGACAAACACTGGAACATGTTGTGACCACTCCAACCATTTATGGAAAGAAAGGAAAGCAATTGTCAGTACTAGAGATAAGATTGTCTAGAAAATCACAAACAGCCAAACAAATATTGGGCTTGAATGCGTTGTCCTGTAAAGGCATGCAATCAGTTTTAAACGCTTATCATGAACAAGTACAAATACTGAAACGCTAAAAGATTTTAACATTGAAGAAAACTGGCTCCCAAACAATACCGTGTCTCGCAAGCTGAAATACTCTGGCCATATTTAATATCAAGGTCAGCATGGCCGAATGGAAAGGAACGTGTGTTCTTAAACATCCAGTATGCTGATGCCGAGGTAAGGGGTTCAACCTCTACTCCGGACAGTTGGACTAAAATGGTGACCTATCGTCCTTGACTTGGGGGAGTTAACTAAAAGTACCTCTGAATTCGGAGTTGGTTAGCTTGTTGGCGAGAGGACACTGTTAATAGGGAAAGCTAATCCACACGCAATACTCAGTTCAGCACTTCTAGAAGTAGTGTATAAGGAGTACACTTCAGTTCAAAGCGAGCGAGCCCCCCCCCCCCCCCCCCCCCCCCCTTTTTTTTTTCTCCCTTTCTTCCAAAACAAAATTACAAGTTTTTTTAAATTAAATCAATCAACCAAATAATAAACTTTAATATCACAGTAGAACTGCAATGTAAGGCATGGTTCCTGCAAGAAGAGGATGGACTTTACCAACATGACGATGGTTACAAGTCATTAAAGACGCGCCGGACATATAAATGGCTAGGGAGCTAGTGAAGGATTGATAATATTTCAGCCGTTTTGTGTTCAGAGCAATGGCGTGCAGATGTCTTACACGAATCACACAGAAATGTCATTTGGGGAATCTTTTGAGGCTATAAAGACAGTTCATATATAAATAGACATGTACTGTTTGGCGCTTATATAAAGAAAGAAGTAGAGATTACAAGACACAATAGACAACATAACAATTTAAAGCTATAGTTTCAGACCCGGATTCGAATGTCTCACCTCCAAATTACGACAGCGCTCGCTGCAGGAAATGGTATATCTTAACGCATGACCAACTAGACACCTCTGATAAAACGTGTCTTCATTAGCCGGGTTTATCCCCCACATTAACCCATAAATACGTATCCCGGCTGCACTCAAATAACTCAATGTCACTGCTGCTTCATCCTTCTAAAATTACCTTATTTTATTCCCCCACGTCGTTATCCAAGCATATCAATCACTGTCTATTTCTTGGTGACTTATAGACCATCGTGGGGAAATCTTCCCGTCAGACGCTGATGCTCCTAAGAACATCTCCGTACAGGAGGAGAACAAGGCTGACAATAGGGTGTATGTCTTCGTTATTCAATCCTCCAAATATTGTCACCATTTCCTGGTCCCTATTGTATGAGGTAGGTTTGAACGCAGAATCTAAAATGTCAGTAAAAAAATAAGTCCTCTACAGAGGTAATTACATTCGAACCACCGTCTTACTCATGATTTGTTTCTTCTTTCGTTCACCCATCTACCCATCCATCCATCCATCCATCCATCCGTCCGTCCGTCCTTCAGTCTGTCTGTCTGTCTGTCTGTCTGTCTGTCTGTCTGTCTGTCTGTCTGTCTGTCTGTCTGTCAGTCTGATCGACTGTCTGATCGATTGTCTCTATCTTTGCATACAAATTGCATAGCTTCTCATCACTAAATTATTTAATTCTTGTTGGAATGACGACTCTAGCACATTACATTTTCCAAGCGTTTGCAGACGACCGATAGTGTATACAAAAATAGATGTCGTAGGAATTGCAACAATAATTAAGTAATGTAGTTATGTGGAGTCATGAAAATCGTATGCAAATCAACATGACCAAATAAATAATATGTTATTAACAATCAGACAAAGACTTCAAACTCTAAATTCACACAGATCACTTCAGCTTCACACCGATAACATGCCAGTATAAAGTATAACTGAGCACAAAGCACTAGGTCTCATATTTGATAGACACCTAATCTTTAATGCCTAGATTAAAGCTCTCGTTAAACAAACAGCGAAAAAAGTCTAATATCTTGCTAAAATTAAAAACTTTTTTCATGAAGACACAAGGAATATATTCTATACTTCTCACATACAGACATGTATTGACTATTGCTCAACAGTCTGTGACGGTTGTTCCAATCCAATTGCCAAGCGACTTTACTCACTTTAGAAACAGGCTGTTGAGTTGAGTTGAAATACGTAGCTAACAACCGTAGTCTACATAAACGCCTACAGTTACTATCACACCGTAAACGCTTACTTTACAATAAAGCCAAACGAATTCACAATTTCCTACATCGGAATGGCCAAAATTACCTTTGGCCATTATTTAAATATAATGCTGGGCTAAATAAAACTGACTAAATATACTACATATCCTGAAGCCTAGGATAGACTTATACACAACAAGATTAGCGTACTCCGCAAGTTCAGATGTGGAATAATCTTCCACAAGAAATCAAAGACATCACCAATATACATATAATCGCAAACTATTCGAACTGTATCGCAGTACCGATTACCTTCCCATTCAATAATAATAATAATAATAATAATAATAATAATAATAATAATAATAATAATAATACCATAATAAAACAGCCAGTCCCCTATTGGTAATACAGTATGTTCTCCATGGCTAATAACGATTGCCACATCAATAATAAATATTAATGAGTCATGAAGTATTGATTTTTGTTTCATATTTTTATATTGTTGCTGTTCTCGGTTACCCTCATGAGTGATGTGTGGATGAAATAATGTATGAGTCTCTGTGGCGAAGAGGCCAAGTCGTTTCGATTCCGGGCCGCGTCCTTCGGTTCACGAGTGAAATTTTTTCGGAGACTCTTGTGGTCGTCGCTAGAGCTACGGAGTTCGTGCTTTGTGCGACGCTTTCCGCGCTGCGAGAAGAGACCGAGCCATATGGGATAAAACCCGGTGCAATGAAGTCGACCCTGTCGACTTTTCAGCGACATTTGTTTTAAAATAATGTATGAAAGGAAGTGATAGAAGGGCAGAATAGTAGACGCATGTCCAATTCTTAAACCTTTGAACATAAAGTTTGTTTATTCGTTCTATCTACCTACGTGCCTGTCTGTCTGTCCATCTTTTCTTTCTGCTTGTCTCTCCATACATCGATCCATCCAACCGTCCGTCCGTACTTCCGCTTGTTGCTGTCTATATATCGTTCTCTTTCTATTTATTTATCAAGTGGTTTACACTTACACACACTGTGACACACACACACACACACACACACACACACACACACACACACACACACACACACATCGCCTAGAAAAGTTTACCATCATGCCAGGTCAGCGCACTCAACTAACCACAAGGTCACGCCGGCTCCATCCTTCTAGAATTACTTCATTTTGTTGCCTATGTCGCCTCCCCGCCCTACGCAAATCAATCAGTGTCTATTTCTCGGTTACTTATAGGCACTCGGGATTCTCCCCTTCAGACCCTGATGCTCCTATGAACATCTCCACGCAGGAAGAGAACAAGACAGACAACCTTAGCGTCGAAACTTCGCGATCCAGTTTCGGAATAACGAAAACAACACACGCAGAGCTGATCTGGTTGATAACGTATGGAGCGGATTTCCACGTCTGCCAGAACTTATCAATCGGAGAAATTACGCTTCAGAAGCCGCCCAGACTTCATCATCATAACAGTGACGTGTTGTTGAAAAAGGTCCTCGGGATGTCTAGAAAACATCGCACGATTTCGTGGATTTGAGGGGGTGTTGCAATGCGGAATATGCCATACTTGTGATTCTCAAATTGGGTGAACCGCGCTTCTTATTTCTTCGTACAGTATTGATGTTCGCATTTTGCCCATGCCTTTATAATGCATATCTGTTATATTGTTACTGTTCTCTGATAGCTTTGAATGATGTGTGAATGAAATAATGTATAAAAGAGTTATAGAAGGGCAGAATGTTAGACGTGCCTGCGTGCCCATTTCTTAACCCTTTGAAAATAAAGTTTGTTCGTTCGTTCGTTCTGTGGGGTGGGGTGGGGGACCGGGGGGGGGGGGGGGGTTAAAAGACCCTCCGAGGGCGTCGCCGTAGCGAATTGATCACACCGCCTGTCTCGCTGCTCCGAATGTTGTGGGATCGATTCCATGGGGGAATTGTCTATGAAATGCATGCTTTATGCTTTAAACCTTATGCATACGTGTGCACATGCGCGCGTGTGTGCATGTTTGAAAGAGATAGAGGGGGAGAGAGGGGGGAGATGGGGAGAGAGAGTGTGTGTGTGTGTGTTTGTGTCTGTGTGTGTATATAAAACATAATTCTTAAATTTGTTTCATATCCTTTACAGGACGTTACAGTTACCTCCAGCAATTTTTGTCAGTTTGTGATTCCTGGGCAAGTTTTACGTTCAGTAGTTTGCCATTGCCGGTCTCTCTGGCCGAGGGGTTACACCACTTTCTCCGTAATCCCGTTTATCAAGCAGAGTCTCGTAGCGGGCGAGAACTGGGAGCTGTTCGTCCCCCGCTGGTGACTTGCGAGATAACTGAGCCGGCCGCTCAGAAAGCAATGGCAAACTACTGAGCGTAATCTTGCCAAGAAATCATCAGACAGCTGAAAGATGCTGCTGTTGACAGCGATGTCCTGTAAAGGATATGCGAATTTTAAAAATAAAAAGTTTGTCATTGCTTTCTGAACATACAAACATGTCCATAAATGAACACAAGTCAGTTGAACTAAGTGTCTGTTTAAACTATGGGGCATATTTATAATGACTGTGCAGTGTTTGAAAATATTACGGATCCAAGTTTTGTTGTCACCCTTTGTAAAGTTCATGCAACATAATGGGTAAATAGAAAACTTGGATAGGCAATATTTTCAAACACTGCACAGTCATTACAAATATACCCTATATATATTACCCTGCATGTTTGACACCCACCCAAACACAGCGCGTGGCAACACAATTACATGTCTGGCGATGATAAAACACCTCGCAATAGAAGATCGCAGCAGGATGCGTTGTTATTCACAAAATGAAAGAATAAAAACTTATTTTTATGTTATCGCTCAATTTTTCAGGAATATGAAATGTCACAACCATAGAACCTCCGGGGTCACGCGGGTTTAAACGGTGTGAAAGCAATTCTCATTTCGAAGTCAATGTAAACTAGTGAATTTGCCATGGCTTTCACCAAAACTAGCAGTTTGGAATTTAACTAGTTTTACATCTTCTTCTTATTGTCTTATATTGGAAAAGTTTTGCCTATTAATGTAAGAGAGCTTAATTTGTTCTCCAAGCTTATGTTATGAATATATACCGATTAACGAAGGCAATTACCTCACTTCAGAGTTATTTCCCTTAAGGGGTATTAAATAAGCTAGCTACAGCTTTGGCTAACAGAGAAATATGGCATATGCATATGTATTTTGAAAAATTATGGGAAATCTATCGGGTCTTAATAATGTGATCCCCTCCGTTGAGACTTTTCTGGGAGAATTTAATGGGACCATCTCGTGATAATCCCACGTTCGTCAGAATATTGTGAGCTGGGTATCCTAGTGTCACTGTTTATCTTTTTTGAATATCTTATTCGAGGTAAACAAAATGGCGACTGCTAGCAGCTTAATTGTCTTTCACTCGAACGTTCACTGGCGCTTACAGGCAATTTACAACGTAACTGCAACTACTGTCATGTTGATATTGGGCACTGGGGACACTTGATGGTGTTAACGAAAGTCTCAGGAAATTGATTGCGGTAAATGCACTTCTCTTGACCGATTATCCACCGGGCTAAGTGAATAGCCTCCAGAATGATCTTTGACTTTAGCGGAAGAACCACAGGGCAGGTTATCCACTAGCTCTGGGAACTTGAAAGACCACTAAAAATGAGGAGGTGGTCAACCTCCGTGTGAATGTGGAAACGAAAAGGAAACTGCCACAGCAGGCATCCCACGAAACTCAGAATGAAAGCAGATAAATATACTTTGGCCATATTTAACGTCACATTGGCTTTAAAGAGCGATGACTGGAAGGCCTAGTTTCCAGAAGAAGCGGCCGGGGGTCGAGGAACACATAAACAGATACAATACATTGGGTGTAAGAGTGCATGAAACATGAGAAATGGCAAGAGATTGAGACATTCCTTCGGCCAGACGTGATGAAAGCGCCATTTTCCGAAGGACTTGTTGCATGATAATGAGAGAAGCAGACGTAACCAAATGCTAGCTGACGTCGGATGCCCGGAGCATTTACGCGCGTTAATCACGTGCAACGGAAACTACAGAAAGTGAAAGGAAGCTCGATAAGCGAAAGGATGTATTTTGCCATATGCTAAAGATAACAGAACAGTTCAGTGACCTCCCGACGCAAATGTAGAAGAGGACAATCCTTGCAGTATCGCTAGGCTCATATTTAGGCCAGTGAAGAGGAGAGTAGTGTTAATATGAATGATCGAATAAATAAATCATGAATGATTGAATAAATCAATCAATCAGCGACCGGATGAGTATAATTTGGACGTCCCTGGAGGACAAGTGTCAAATCTTTTATAAATAGAATGCCTGCATACATATACAAGAACATCCAGTGAATGTGTGAGTGTGAGAGAGTGTGTGTGTTTGTGTGAGTGTGTGTGTCTGTGTGTCTGTATGTGTGTCTGTGTGTGAGTGAGTGTGTGCTTGTGTGTGAGTGTGTGTGTGAGTGTGTGTGTGTGGGGGGGGGGGGGGTTCTGTATGTGTTTCTGTGTGTGTATATGTGTGAGTAAGTGTGTGCTTGTGTGTGTGAGTCTGTGTGTGTGTGTACATGTGTGTGAGTACGTGTGTATGAGTATGTGTGTGTGTGTTAGTGTCTGTGTGTGTGAGTTATTTATGTGTGTGTCTGTGTGTGAGTGTGTGTCTTTCCGTGTCTATATGAATGTGTGTGAGTGTGTCTGTGTGTCTGTGTGAGAGAGTGTGCATGTCTTTGTGTGTGTGTCTGTGTGTGTGAGTGTCTTTGTATGTGTATGTGTGTGAGTGTGTGTGTCTGCGTCTGTGTGTGTGTGTGTGTCTGCGTGTCTGTATGATGATGAGTGTGAATGTTTGTGTGTCTGTGTATGTCTGTGTGTGTGTGTGTGTGTGTGTGTGTGTGCGAGAGAGAGAGAGAGAGAGAGAGAGAGAGAGAGAGGGGGGGCGGAGAGAGGTGAAAGAATGATCCGTGGCGAAGGACCAAGCCGAATGCCTCGAAGCCCGTAACTCGAGGGTTTGTTTTATGACAACATCTTTCGATGTACAATGTTTTCGGACAACATCATTCGATGTATGAGTGTAATGCTTTCGGACAACATCATTCGACGTATGAGTGCAATGTTTTCAGACTAAATCATTCGATGTATGAGTGCAATGATTTCGGATGACGTCATTCGATGTATGAGTGCAATGTTTTCAGACTAAATCATTCGATGTATGAGTGCAATGTTTTCGGACAACATCATTCGATTCATGAGTGCAATGTTTTCGGACAAAATCATTCGGTTCATTAGTGCAATGTTTTATGACAACATCATTCGATTGGTGAGTGCAGTGTTTTCGGAAACATCACTCGATGTATAAGTACAATGTTTTCAGACAAAATCATTCTATGTACGAGTGCAATGCTTTCGGACAACATCATTCGATGTATGAGTACAATGATTTCAGACTAAATCATTCGATGTATGAGTGCAATGATTTCGGACGACGTCATTCGATGTATGAGTGCAATGTTTTCAGACTAAATCATTCGATGTATGAGTGCAATGCTTTTGAAGAACATCATTCGATGTATGAGTGCAATGTTTTTGAAGAACATCATTCGATGTATGAGTGCAATGTTTTTGAAGAACGTCATTCGATGTATGAGTGCAATGTTTTTGAATAACATCATTCGATGTATGAGTGCAATGTTTTTGAAGAACGTCATTCGATGTATGAGTGCAATGTTTTTGAAGAACATCATTCGATGTATGAGTGCAATGTTTTTGAAGAACATCATTTCGATGTATGAGTGCAATGCTTTTGAAGAACATCATTCGATGTATGAGTGCAATGTTTTTGAAGAACATCATTCGATGTATGAGTGCAATGCTTTTGAAGAACATCATTCGATGTATGAGTGCAATGTTTTTGAAGAACATCATTCGATGTATGAGTGCAATGCTTTTGAAGAACATCATTCGATGTATGAGTGCAATGCTTTTGAAGAACATCATTTGATGTATGAGTGCAATGTTTTTGAAGAACATCACTCGATGTATAAGTACAATGTTTTCAGACAAAATCATTCTATGTACGAGTGCAATGCTTTCGGACAACATCATTCGATGTATGAGTACAATGATTTCAGACTATATCATTCGATGTATGAGTGCAATGATTTCGGACGACGTCATTCGATGTATGAGTGCAATGTTTTCAGACTAAATCATTCGATGTATGAGTGCAATGATTTCGGACGACGTCATTCGATGTTTTCAGACTAAATCATTTGATGTATGAGTGCAATGTTTTTGAAGAACATCATTCGATGTATGAGTGCACTGTTTTCGGAGGGTAATCGCTGCAGCTTCGGGGTCATGGCTCTGAACAATGCTCTTGTCATGACGATCTGCGGAATAAGACCGAGTCATATGGAGTAGAACCAGATGCAATTAGATCGACCTTCTTGGCTTTAAATCTTCACTGTGGCAATGGGACTATGATCCCAATTCGTAATCTGCATGCCGCGTGCAGCGGGAGATTTGGAAGAAGACCGCCTTGCAGTGGTTTACATACAATATTATGTGTGTCGATAGCTCAGAAATCTATAGAAAATTACTGAACATAAACTTCCCATGAAATCCCAAACAGCCCAAAATACTGTAGTTTACTGCGACATCCTGTAAAGAATATACATCTAACATTGTATTTAGGTATCGTATCTGAACATAAAAAGACGTCTAGAAATGACCACAAGTTTGTTGTACCAAATGCATCTTTCAAAAATATGACCCTGTATATCTGAACTATATTACCCTGTATGTTTGACACCCATCCAAACACAGCGGGTGACATCACAATTACCTGATGTCGTGCAATGATAAAACACCCCGCAACAGAAGATCACAGCTGGATACGTTATTATTCACAAAATCAACACTTAAAAATCCTTCTGTTGCTCACTGCTAGAGAACAGAGAGATAGATATGAAATGCCAAAACGATTTAACCTCCGGGGGTCCACAATGTTTAACTAGTGTGAAAACAATTTTCATTTCTAAGTCAACTTAAACAATGAATTTTCCATGTCATTCACCAAAACTGTCAGTGTGCCAATTTGGAATGTAGGGAAATTTTTTACTTCTTATTGGCATATATTGGAAAGTTTGGCCTCTTAGTGTAAGGGAGCTAATTTATTGCCTGAGCTTATGTTATGAATGTAAACCGATTAACGAAGGCAATTACTGCACTTCAGAGTTATCTCCCTTAAGGATAGTAAATAAGCCGGCTTCAGTTTTGGCTAACATAAAGAAATCTGGCATATAAATATGTATTGTCAAAAATAATGGGAACTCTTCCGCATGTGATTCCCTCCGTGGGGACTTTTCTGGGAGACTCAATGGGACAATCTCGTGATAATCCCGCGTTCGTCAGCATTTTGTGAGCTGGGAATCCTAGTGTCACGTTTTTTGTTGTTGGGGGGGGGGGGGGGGGGGGGGGGGGTGTCAACAAAATGGCATCTGTCTTTCACGTGGAAGTTTGCTGTCGCTTACTGGCAGTTTATAATGTAACTACAGCCGTGGCTTGTTGACAATCTTCTTCTTCTTCGTCGTTCCACTTCCGAGCAGAGCGCGCGTAACCTATAGTCCGTTTACAAATGATTGCCCTCATTCACGATCAATTTTTTCTAAAATTGTTGAGTTGTTACGAAATTTTTCCTGCGTCTTACATTTACCCCCACCCAAGGAATATGCCTTTGATAGGTCCAAAGGCAACTGAAATCATGGAAAGCGGCGACATTTCTTTGATATTTTGGAGAAAATGTAGCGAATTCACGCGAACAAATTTGTTTTTACAGTAATGCACGTCAACTCAGTTGACGACACAAGGCGTATCTAGATTCGTATGAAAGTTGGTGCAATGTGTAATATTAGTAAAGAGAGAATTTACAGAGGCATGGAGTAAATAATGTAGAATCGAAATGGAAATGGACAGAAAAGTAGAAGGAATATATGTCTTACCTTATGTGTCATTCCATTCTTTCTTGTTTCTTCAGCTGCTGGTTAATGTGTACAAAAGGAGTCATATTACTAGGATGCATTTAGATGTTTATGTGGAGCTCATGAAAGATTCCAAACAGCTGTGCGTTAATGTAGATTTACAAAGGTGGCAACACAAATATAGAAAGTCAGCGTGGCCGAATGGATTAGAGAGTACGCTCTTAAACTTCCGGTATGCTGACGCCGTGGTAGTGCGCTGAGCCCCTACACCACCAAGTAGGACTAAAATGTTAACTTCTAGTCCTTGACTTGAAGACGTAAATTACAAGTGCCTCAGACATCGGAGTGGATTCGCCTCATATCGAGGGACACTGGTAATAAGGAAGCTAATCCACCAGCAATAAGCAGCCCAATGCACTGGAAGTGGTAGCACACGTGTGCAGACTACGCTTGAGTTCTAAGCGAGTGAGCAAAATCCCCAAAACACACACAAGTGTCCACGTGGGCATGCATTGGCGTACGGTGGTTTCCCTTTACACGATTCCATACATAAGTGTCCCCGTGGGGATGCATTGGCGTAGGTTGGCTTCCTTCACACAGATTCCATACATTAAGTGTCCACGTGGGGATGATTGGGGGTACGGTTTGGGTTCCTTCACACAGTTCCATAATAAATGTCCACTGGGCATGCATTGGCGTACGGTGGCTTCCTTCACACAGATTCCATACAAAGTGTCCCGTGGGCAGCATGGCGTGGTTGGCTTCCTTCAACACAGATCCAAATAAGTGTCGACGTGGCAGCATTGCGTACGGTTGGCTTTTCAGACAGATTCCATACAAAGTGTCCACGTGGCAGCATTGGGTACGGTTCTTCCTTCACACAGATTCCAACATAAGTGCCCGTGGGCATGCATTGGCGTACGGTTGGCTTCCTTCACACAGATTCCATACATAAGTGTCCACGTGGGCATGCATTGGCGTACGGTTGGCTTCCTTCACACAGATACCAACACAAAGTCACGGGGCATGCATTGGTCCCGTGGGCATGCATTGGCGTACGGTTAGGCTTCCTTCACGACAGAATTCCATACATAAGTGTCACCGTGGGCATGCATTGGCGTACGGTTGGCTTCCTTCACACAGATTCACTACATAAGTGTCCACGTGGGCATGCATTGGCGTACGGTTGGCTTCCTTCACACAGATTCCATACATAAGTGTCCACGTGGGCATGCATTGGCGTACGGTTGGCTTCCTTCACACACGATTCCCATACATAAGTGTCCACCGTGGGCATGCATTGGCGTACGGTTGGCTTCCTTCACACAGATTACCATACACTAAGTGTCCACGTGGGCATGCATTGGCGTACGGTTGGCTTCCTTCACACAGATTCCATACATAAGTGTTCCACGTGGGCAGGCATTTGGCCGTACGGTGGCTCCTTCACACAGATTCCATACCTAAGTGTCCACGTGGCATGCAGTGGCGTACGGTTGGCTTCCTTCACACAGATTCCAAAATAGGTGTCACAGTGGGCATGCATTGGCGTACGGTTGCTTTCCTTCACACAGATTCCATACTATAACGTGTCACGTCGGGCATGCATGGCGTACGGTTGGCTTCCTTCACACAGATTCCATACATAAGTGTCCACGTGGGCATGCATTGGCGTACGGTTGGCTTCCTTCACACAGATTCCATACATAAGTGTCCACGTGGGCATGCATTGGCGTACGGTTGGCTTCCTTCACACAGATTCCATACATAAGTGTCCACGTGGGCATGCATTGGCGTACGGTTGGCTTCCTTCACACAGATTCCATACATAAGTGTCCACGTGGGCATGCATTGGCGTACGGTTGGCTTCCTTCACACAGATTCCATACATAAGTGTCCACGTGGGCATGCATTGGCGTACGGTTGGCTTCCTTCACACAGATTCCATACATAAGTGTCCACGTGGGCATGCATTGGCGTACGGTTGGCTTCCTTCACACAGATTCCATACATAAGTGTCCACGTGGGCATGCATTGGCGTACGGTTGGCTTCCTTCACACAGATTCCATACATAAGTGTCCACGTGGGCATGCATTGGCGTACGGTTGGCTTCCTTCACACAGATTCCATACATAAGTGTCCACGTGGGCATGCATTGGCGTACGGTTGGCTTCCTTCACACAGATTCCATACATAAGTGTCCACGTGGGCATGCATTGGCGTACGGTTGGCTTCCTTCACACAGATTCCATACATAAGTGTCCACGTGGGCATGCATTGGCGTACGGTTGGCTTCCTTCACACAGATTCCATACATAAGTGTCCACGTGGGCATGCATTGGCGTACGGTTGGCTTCCTTCACACAGATTCCACTACATAAGTGTCCACGTGGGCATGCATTGGCGTACGGTTGGCTTCCTTCACACAGATTCCATACATAAGTGTCCACGTGGGCATGCATTGGCGTACGGTTGGCTTCCTTCACACAGATTCCATACATAAGTGTCCACGTGGGCATGCATTGGCGTACGGTTGGCTTCCTTCACACAGATTCCATACATAAGTGTCCACGTGGGCATGCATTGGCGTACGGTTGGCTTCCTTCACACAGATTCCATACATAAGTGTCCACGTGGGCATGCATTGGCGTACGGTTGGCTTCCTTCACACAGATTCCATACATAAGTGTCCACGTGGGCATGCATTGGCGTACGGTTGGCTTCCTTCACACAGATTCCATACATAAGTGTCCACGTGGGCATGCATTGGCGTACGGTTGGCTTCCTTCACACAGATTCCATACATAAGTGTCCACGTGGGCATGCATTGGCGTACGGTTGGCTTCCTTCACACAGATTCCATACATAAGTGTCCACGTGGGCATGCATTGGCGTACGGTTGGCTTCCTTCACACAGATTCCATACATAAGTGTCCACGTGGGCATGCATTGGCGTACGGTTGGCTTCCTTCACACAGATTCCATACATAAGTGTCCACGTGGGCATGCATTGGCGTACGGTTGGCTTCCTTCACACAGATTCCATACATAAGTGTCCACGTGGGCATGCATTGGCGTACGGTTGGCTTCCTTCACACAGATTCCATACATAAGTGTCCACGTGGGCATGCATTGGCGTACGGTTGGCTTCCTTCACACAGATTCCATACATAAGTGTCCACGTGGGCATGCATTGGCGTACGGTTGGCTTCCTTCACACAGATACCACACATAAGTGTCCACGTGGGCATGCATTGGCGTACGGTTGGCTTCCTTCACACAGATTCCATACATAAGTGTCCACGTGGGCATGCATTGGCGTACGGTTGGCTTCCTTCACACAGATTCCATACATAAGTGTCCACGTGGGCATGCATTGGCGTACGGTTGGCTTCCTTCACACAGATTCCATACATAAGTGTCCACGTGGGCATGCATTGGCGTACGGTTGGCTTCCTTCACACAGATTCCATACACTAAGTGTCCACGTGGGCATGCATTGGCGTACGGTTGGCTTCCTTCACACAGATTCCATACATAAGTGTCCACGTGGGCATGCATTGGCGTACGGTTGGCTTCCTTCACACAGATTCCATACATAAGTGTCCACGTGGGCATGCATTGGCGTACGGTTGGCTTCCTTCACACAGATTCCATACATAAGTGTCCACGTGGGCATGCATTGGCGTACGGTTGGCTTCCTTCACACAGATTCCATACACTAAGTGTCCACGTGGGCATGCATTGGCGTACGGTTGGCTTCCTTCACACAGATTCCATACATAAGTGTCCACGTGGGCATGCATTGGCGTACGGTTGGCTTCCTTCACACAGATTCCATACATAAGTGTCCACGTGGGCATGCATTGGCGTACGGTTGGCTTCCTTCACACAGATTCCATACATAAGTGTCCACGTGGGCATGCATTGGCGTACGGTTGGCTTCCTTCACACAGATTCCATCCGAAGGTAACGGCTTCTATCTACTCCGTAGGCATGTTTACTTTTCTAACTACTTGTTTGTCACTGCAGTGCCCTACGGCCTACTCTATCACTATTTCCTAATGCCGTGGGATTTTTAACGTGCCCAATTTGCACTTGGTTCCTACTTTTTTTTCTGCCTTGTCCGAGAAGTCGTGTTACCCTTTATTTCTAACCAATAGATCGAGGAGTGAGAGAATGTACTGTATCAATAGGCATCAAAGCTTTTGAAAAACATTCCTAACCCTCTGCTGAGATCCAACATGGTACCTTCTGTACCTGATGTGGACACTCACCATATGACGTAGTTGACAAAGGATTGTTGCTTTATGGGATTATCTTGATAGTAATAACGAACGGCTAGGGACACAGACATAACCAATGGTAGCTGAATTCGGATGCATGGTCGTAAGGCGCGTGAAATACTATGCATCGAAATCTACATCGACTGACTATGAGGCTGGATACGCGAAAGACACTATATAAATAACAGCGAAAGTTTCAATCAAAGTGTAAAGCATTAACGAACAAAAAAAAAAAAAAACGCATAACAGGAATGCTTAGCTGTAATTAGAAATATAACAATACAGAAATAGTAATTTGAACATTCACGTGGAATAAGATTAAAAGAACACGTGAAGGTTAGCTCGTTCACCAAATGACGGAATGGAGTAACTTGGCTGAAAACAAGCAGAAAGCAATTACGTCCGCAGCAATACATACGCACACGCATACACACATACAACCACTCACACACACACACACACACACACACAAACACAACACACACACACACACACACACACACACACACACATTAACTGTAAAAGAAAGCAATTAGTCCCGGTTCACTTAGTTTGGCATGTTAATGAACTAAAAGGAAACTCAATACCATGAAACGGTACTCTCTAACGTTTCTTTATCTTTATCTTTATTTTCAAAGGGTTAATAATTGGGCACGCAGACCCGTCTGACTTTCTGCCCTTCCTCTCTATTTCCTCTCATAAATTCTTTCATTCAACATTTCTTATGAAGCAATTCTTTGACAACAAAAGAACAATGAGCATTATAAAGCATGAAAAATAATCAATAGTACATAACCCATTGAGGCAATGTTTAACATGGGCATTATAAATACCCAAGGATGGTGTACCGTGCCATACATATGGGAATGTTTATTTTTTGGCTAGTTGTCGTTCGAGATAATTTACCATTATTATTGTTGATGTTGTTGTTGTTGTTGTTGTTGTTGTTGTTGTTGTTGTATGGGGGAATGTAGTCTGTCCTGAGGTAGTGTTCAAACAGGTTGTTGTTGTTGTTGTTGTTGTTGTTGTTGTTGTTGTTGTTGTGTTGTTGTTGTTGTTGTTGTTGTTGTTGTTGTTGTTGTTGTATGGGGGAATGTAGTATGTCCTGAGGTAGTGTTCAAACGTGTTGCGACTGTATGTATAATGATTGGTGGTGTCTTTGATTTCTTGTGGAAGATTGCTCCACAACTGAGTGGCAAAGTATGCTAAGCTTGTTTTATATAAGTCTATCCTAGGTGTAGGGACATGAAGTATATTTAGTCGTTCGTTATGTCTTGCGTTATATTTAAACAATGGCCAAAGGTAGCTTGGAGCATTTTGAAATAGGATTGTGTGAATTAGTTTGGCCTTATTAAAAAGTAGGCGTTTGTGGAGTGGCAGTAACTGAAGACGTTCATGTAGGTTATAATTGTCTGTAAGCTTATCACCATTGATTAAACGCACTGCCCTTGTCTGGAGTGAATAAAGGCGTTTTGTTATTGATTTGGAGCATCCATCCCATATTGTGGAGCGATAATCAATATGTGTTTGTATGTGGGAAGTATAGAATATCTTTCTTGTGATTTCGTCGAAGAAATATTTAATTTTGGCAAGTTGGTATACTTTTTTGGCTATTTGTTTAACTAGAGCATGAACATGGGAATTAAAAGATAGATTTTGATTTATGATAAGACCCAGTGCCTTGTGCTCGGTTACACTTTCTATAGGCGTGCTACCAATGTGCAGTTGAAGAGTTCTCTGCGAGTTTAGAGTGTGAAGTCTTTGCCTGGTTCCTATTAAAATACATTTTGTTTTAGAAATGTTAATTTGCATGTGGTTTGCATGACTCCAGTTTAGAGAATGGAGGTGGCTAGTCACAGACCTATGCCTACATTTCTGTCTACGGAGAAATTACAACTAATTTGTTGTATGCATCTGCATACATTAGTCTTCAACGGTTTAACAGACAAAAGGATCGACTTCATTGCACCAGGTTTTATCCCATACGGCTCGGTCTCTTTACGCAGGGCGCCCTGTCGAAAGAGTCACACAGAGCACGACCTCCGTAGCTCCAGCGACGACCTCCAGGAGTCTGAGAGAAACTTGTACTCGTGAACCGAATGAGATAGGCCGGAATCGAACCCACAATCTTCTGTGCGCGAGGCCCCAATTCGCGACGGTGACTCCCTGTAACTAGGACCTAGATAGGTGACTATCTGAAACAAGCTCTTTAATTTCTTTCTAATTTCTATTCTTCAAGTATAATGGTTCGGTTACTCCAATAAACAAGTGTCGGAATGTTTTTTTTTTTTAATTGAGTGTCGTTTGTGGGACGCTGCAATCATTTCCAAGCCCTATTGGCTGTTTTTTTTAAATTATTATTTACTAGCCTATTTTACCTTCAGTAGTTTGCCATTGCCGGTCTCTGAGACTAAGGGACTTACGGGCGCGATTCGTAAGCCCGCTTACCCGCGTTCAAAACACAACTGCGACAAATTTGGCAGTAGACCGCGTTGCGCTGGATTTTAACGTGTTGGTATAGGAGCCTGTCGTTCAGAAAGCAACAGCACACTACTGAACGTAAACTTGCCAATGACATCAACTAACAGCAGTAAAATGCTGGTGTTGACAGCGATGTCCTGTGAATAGGATATGCAAAAAAAAACAATGTTTGCCATTTCTTCTGAACTGAAGATTAACATTTACATCCCACTGCCGGCTTGTGGAACAACCCATCTAACACTTCTGTGGATTGTAAATAAGTAAAGCACAATTTTTGTGCCTATTAAGTCACATTGGGCTTATGGTGCTACGCCCATATGTTATAGAACAGCCAGCGGTCAATGGATGATGTGGTCAGTAGCACACGGGTCAGTTTTATTTTCCAAGACATTACACATTGCCTATTTTAGTCTGGTTGGACACGCGAGCCAGGGTCATCTTTTAAGAGTCGAATCTAATGCATATCAAACGACACAGGCTACGTCTAACCACTGCGCTAACATGGATTCCTGTGAGGATGGCGAAACTGTGTTCAGAATGAGAAGGTTCTTCGTTCCTTATCCTCGCCCAGAAGACATGGGACAATTAATGGAGAATACCATTCTTCTTGATATATTTCTGGAGCCAGAAGATATAAAGTATATGGCAGTGGATGTTAGCATGGCTGAATGGATCTGAGCGCTCAAACTTCCGGTGTGATGCTGGGTAGTGCGTTCAATTGATGTTGACTTCTCGTCCTTGACTTTGGAACGTAAATTACAAGTATCTCTAAGACGGAGTGGGTTCGCCTTATGGCCATGGACACTGGTAATAGGGAAAGCCAATCCACACGGAAATGGCAGTCCAGTGCACTAGAAGCGATAGCACGTGTACGGACGACGCTTGATTCAAAGAGAACGAATGCAAAACAAGAAAGTCATTACCGTCCGGCTACTGTAGTGTACATACCTGGCATTTGAAACGAAAGCAATACTGGACTTAATCCGAGGCTGACTACCGTTAGAACTGAGTCATAGACTACCTAACTGAAATAAGAATTAACTCAGTGCACCAGCGAGTCAAACGGAACTGGGCACCCTACAAAATCACCGCCCACTAAGGTAACCACAACGTGTGAGCTTCACTTCAGCTCTACAAGTCTTGTCTGGACGCGGCCACCCGCGAGCTTATTGATTTCCAACTTATGATAGTTGAATAACCGTCATGCCAGTTTATCTACTCCCAGTGCAGGAGTCGGCGGGAACTACAAGAGCAAAGCCTGGGAAAACACGCCTGGTTAAATGGTGTTTGATGTTGGGGAAGGCATGTTTACTGTTGCGGAAACTTATATGTTATTACTTTTATTTGCGTGTTCCAGTTTTTGTTATGTATATCTAATGTGGAATGATTCAGAACTAAATATGCCTGTAATGTAAAACACTATTTTCCCGTAGGGAATTTGGATAACGAAAACACAAACAATAGATTGCACGATTTATGGCCTGGCATAGTTCGCTGCATCTCGTAAGGTACATACTGCAGAAACCACCAACATAAACCCCAACTTGAAGTTGTAACCACGGTCAACATTCATGCGTCGTTTGTCAAGATCTCCTCTGCGCCCATTCTTTGCTTTTCAAACCCAACTTGAAGATTTTACCACGTCAACATTCACGCGTCGCTGGACAAGATCTCTACTGCTCCCAATCTCTGTCTTCTATTCCCCATTTATAAGCTGTCCCGTGATTGATGTGAGTGCTGTCGAGTTGTTAGATTACCCACTGTCTTCTACAAATTAGCCACGGGATGTAATTCCATTGCTGATGAATTATTGACTACTTTAAGCCCAGGTTTCTTGTTTCTATTTCTTCTTCATTTACACGACAATGGCCTATATAGTCACACAATGACACTAGTAATCACACACACCGCACACACACACACACAGCACACACACGGACCGAGCTAGAAGCATACACGGAAGCAGTGTTTCCCAACCTTTTTTGTGCCATGCCCCACTTAAGCCTTTCTAAAATTCATATTGCCCCCCTCCCCCACCCCACGCCCCCCCCCCACCCCACGCCCCCCCACGCCCCCCCCCCCTCAACATATACATTATTTTTAATATTCAAAAATTGAAATGTTCACTAAAGAAACTTGAATGATAGGTGTTAGGAAGAAATCACTAGGTAATTATTGAGCAAACACAGTAAGTAAATTTTCAAAACATATAATGGAGAACTGAAATTCAAGTAAAAAATAATTTTAATGAAAGATTTTTCTATATTATTTTAATTATTAGTAATTATTTATTATTTAAATTTAGTGAGATCCTTGCGCTTGATGCTTGCTGCAAAGAGATCTTATGTCAGGTTCCAATTTAGCTAACTTCAGTCTCAAGTCTCCCCGTTTTGTTATATTCAGCCGATTTCTTCCATTTTCGAATTGCCCCCCTTAACAGTCAAATTGCCCCACGTGGGCCCCACGTTGGGAAACACTGCACGGAAGTAAAGAAATAAATGCACACGGTGAGGTAAAGAATTAAAGGACACGTTGAAGTAAAGGAATAAAAGGACACATAGAAGTAAAGGAATTTAAAAAGTCGCTTAAAAGTCGACAGGATCGACTTCATTGCATCGGGTTTTTATCCCATATGGCTCGGTCTCTTTCTGCAGCGCGGAAAGCGTTGCACAAAGCACGAACTCTGTAGCTTTTAGCGACGACCCACAGGAGTCTCCGAAACATTTAACTTGTAAACCGAAGGACGCGGCCCGGAATCGAACCCACAACCTTCGGAGCACGAGTCAAACGGCGTGACCACTTCGCCACAGAGACTCCCACTATAAAGGAATTAATGACAATAGAATAAAAAAGGAATAGTAAAAAAGGAAAGTAAAGGAATAAAATAACACCGAAGTAACGGAATAAAAGATCACATAGATGTATAGGAATAAAAGATCACATAAAAGTAAAGGAATAAAAGTACACATAAAAGTAGAGAAACAAAAGAACAAATAGAAGTAAAGGAATAAAAGGACACATATATGTAAAGGAATAGAAGTAAAGGAATAAAAACACAAATAGGAGTAAAGAAATAAAAGGACAAATCGCAGAAAGGGAATTAATGACCACATACAAGGAAAGGAATAAAATAACACCGAAGTAAAGGAATAACAACACATAAAGAAGTAAATGAATAAAAAAACCACATAAAAGTACAGGAATAAAGTTCACATAAAAGTAAAGTAATACAAGTAAACATAGAAGTAAAGGAATAAAATATCACATAGAAGTAAAGGAATAAAAGTACAAATAGAAGTAAATGTATAAAAGGACGCTCAAGTAAAGGCATTAGAAGATACCGAAGTAACGGAATAAAAGCATTATTTAATATTATTATCTTTTGTCTTTATCGAAACAAAACCTAATGTAGCAAGGTAACAGGGGATTCAATTAATTAGCGTCATAAGTTAACTGTTCTAATTATTCATGTGACGATGATGTTGGTGTTGATGAAGATGGTAGTGTGATAAAGATGATGATGTAATGAAAATCTGATGGGAGATGCCTTGAAGAGATTAGAACAAGAATTGCCATTGCGAAGGTAGACATTTGCAAGATGAAAAACATACTGGCCAATAAAAAGATATCAATTGAAACGAGAAAAAGAGTGTTGAAGTGCTACATAGAACTTATACTTTTGTATGGATGTGAAGCGTGGACAATGAGCAGCCAAGCTGAAAAACATTTGATGGCTGTGGGAATGTGGTTTCTGAGGAAAATGCAAAGAATACCATGAACAGACAGAAAAACTAATGAACAAGTCCTTCAAGAAACAAATGAAGATCGTAAACTGATTAGAGATATTAGACGTAAACAGTCAAAATTTTTTGGACATGTTATGAGAAGAAATGACTTGGAGAACTTGGTGACTACTGGCAAGATCGAAGGGAAGAGACCAAGGGGAAGACCGAGAAGTAAATACCTGGATGGCTTGGCCGCATGGCACGGTCGAGACAGGAACACGGAGCTGTTCCACGACTTTGGTGATCGAGTGAGATGGCAGAACATGACCGCCCACGCTTATCGGCATGGCACATGATGGATGGATGGTAATGAAAATGATGATGAAGCTTCACTTAATTACCACTAGTAGTTCATGACATATTCACTGCAATTAGACAATAAACACACAAGCTGAGAAATATATAATGGCAGTGGAAATTTGGTTTCTCAGGAAAATGCAAAAAATACCATGGACGGGCAGAGAAACAAATAAGAACATACTACAAGAAACACACGAAAACAGTAGTAAACAGATTAGAGAAATTAGATGTAGACAGTTTAATACTTTTTTAGCGCGTTAGAAAAAGACATACATTAGAAAACATGGTAACAACTGGAAATCCAGATGGGAAAATTATGGTAAACTTGGATGGCAGAGAGATGAATATCTGGGCGACTTGGTCGCTTGGCATAATCGAGACAAGGGCACAGCAGAGCTGATCCATGACTCTGGTGATCGCGTGAGTTTACTATTGTGTGAGTTGACTCTGGTGATCGTGTGAGTTGACTCTGGTGATCGTGTGAGTTGACTCTGGTGATTGTGTGAGTTGACTTTGGTGATCGTGTGAGTTGACTCTGGTGATCGTGTGAGTTGACTCTGGTGATCGGGTGAGTTGACTCTGGTGATCGTGTGAGTTGACTTTGGTGATCGTGTGAGTTGACTCTGGTGATTGTGTGAGTTGACTCTGGTGATCGGGTGAGTTGACTCTGGTGATCGTGTGAGTTGACTCTGGTGATCGTGTGAGTTGACTCTGGTGATCGGGTGAGTTGACTCTGGTGATCGTGTGAGTTGACTTTGGTGATCGTGTGAGTTGACTCTGGTGATCGTGTGAGATGACTCTGGCGATCGTGTGAGTTGACTCTGGTGATCGTGTGAGTTGACTCTGGTGATCGGGTGAGTTGACTCTGGTGATCGTGTGAGTTGACTTTGGTGATCGGGTGAGTTGACTCTGGTGATCGTGTGAGTTGACTCTGGTGATCGTGTGAGTTGACTCTGGTGATCGGGTGAGTTGACTCTGGTGATCGTGTGAGTTGACTCTGGTGATCGTGTGAGTTGACTCTGGTGATCGTGTGAGTTGACTCTGGTGATCGGGTGAGTTGACTCTGGTGATCGTGTGAGTTGACTCTGGTGATCGTGTGAGTTGACTCTGGTAATCGTGTGAGATGACTCTGGCGATCGTGTGAGTTGGCTAACTATGACCACTCAGGCGTATAGGCAAGTCACCTGATGATGATAATGATGATGATGATTTTACGGCATTGTGATGTAGTTTGACAGCTGCGAGCGATTTGGCAGCAGACTGCGTTGCGCTTTTTTTCCGGTTGTTCAGGAAGCAATGGCAAACTACTGAACATAATCTTGCCACGACATCAACAAAAATAACAAAAACAAATGCTAGTGTTGACTGCAAACGTCCTGTAAAGGGTATGAAAAAAAGACAGATGTAGTTTGAGCATCCCCCCCCCCCCCTCCTCTCCCGGTGCTTTCTATTTGACTACAACACAACATTACATAGGCATATAAAATAGGCAATATTGTACATACACTAGGCTCCGTACAATGAGATGAGGTGAACAGTTATCTTCCTGATCAAGTTTTCCTTCTACAACTGTGAATAAAGTTTCATAACTTGGTCATGTCGTCATTTCGCACTGCGAGCGCTAACAAGTCAAGTCGCATTATCCTGTCAAGAAGCCTGATCAGTGGGAAAATGTCACGTTGAAAGTCCAACAACAAGAAACACGCTGTCGCCAAGATGTGCAGCGTGGGAGCCGACAACAAGAAGAAGAACGTCGTGAACCCACCTGCTAGCTGCATCAAAGAACCTGATACTTCAGCCATTACTGAAGCTACCAGGAGGGAGAAGATTGATAGCCCAACACAGTCAAGAACCAAGACAGCAGAGAAGGAGGAGAAAGACACCAGAGTCGGAAACACCGACTCAAAAACAGTCCGATGGGTTGTCAAGCGGATTCCTGTGGAGCTGACAGATGAAGAAATCCTGAAGCAGCTACGTGAAGAGAATCTTCACATCCGATTCTTGAAGGCGGAGCGGCTTCTCACCTACTCCAAGATACCTACAACCTTGGCAGTAGTGACGTCGGAGGGCAGCGAGATGCCGACCACAGTATCATTCAACAAGAGAATGCAGCAACCAGAGAGATTCATCCCAAGAATCACGCAATGTTCCAGATGTCAGAAGGCCGGCCACAGTAGAGCTACGTGTCGCAGTAAGACGGAAATATGCCGATACTGCGCCGATCACCACGCCTTCAAGGAGTGTCCGCTGGCCAAGCTGGACACGGACTTCCGAGCACCCAACAACAAAAGAAAGTGCGCCAACTGCCTGGGCAAACATGGAGCAAGATACCTGGGCTGTCCGTACCTGCAGAGACACAGAGACGTCTTAAAGATCGCCATCATCACAAAGACACCATTCAAGGAAGCAATGCAGAGGGGCGAGACAGCCACGGGTATAGCACAAGCTGAAAGAGATCAACTTCAAAAGCAGATAGACGAGTTGAAGAAGCAAGTCAAGGCACTGCTGACGACGACTCCGACCAGCGATAATGAGAAGCTGCTGGCCGACATGAAAGAAATCCAGCTCAACATCAAACAAGAGATTCAGCGCATGGCTGAGATGAAGAAGGAGAACGAAGAAATCCTACAAATGATCAAGACCGAAAGAGAATTGCATAGAGCTGATATGGAACTCTTTCAAAACAAACCAACAGAAGCCACACAAGAACTCACAGAGAAACCGCAAGAAGAAAATCAAGAGACCGAGCCGGAACCGCAAGCTGAAGCCAGCTGCCCAACCACAACGCCCAAGAGGGAACTACTATACCGTCGGATCTCTGAAGGAGGCACAGAATACCCAGTCGACAAGGAGGAACTCAAGCGCGAGGAATTCAGAAGGCGCTGGGAAGAAAAAGAAAAGAAGAAGCCAAGAAACTCCGGGGGAAACCGATGGTATACCCAGTCTTACACTACGACTGTGAGAACGACTTCGAGTACTATATAGATGACGGTAAAATCGTCCCATGGCTGACCACGGAGGAAGAAAACTTTAGGCAGCAGTATCGCAAACGCAACAGTGAAAACAGGCACAAGGAGGAAAATGAAAACGTCGATAAGCTCCTACAGAAAACACACAATAAAGGAGACAAAAAGACCAAATAAAAAGTCCTTTTAAGGACTGTAACCAGTCAAACCAGGAGCCTGCACCAACAAAGAAAACAAGAGGAAACATGCACAAAGGACAGCCGCCGACCGATCCTCCAGCTGGAGTGGGACTACGAAAAGTCCTTATAAGGACTGCAGCCAGTCAAGCCAGACGAACCAGGAGCCTACACCAACAAAGAAAACCACAACAACAGAAGAGCACAAAGGATAGCCGCCGACCACTGCTGACGTCACAGACACAAACGCTACATAACCAGTCCGAGATAGGACTCACAAGACAAGAATTGGGGCTAATAAACCCACAAAAACCACGTACCTCAACAATAACCACAGCTGATGAAGCAGGTTAGACGAGGTCGAATTTGGAATTTTTGTTTTTGAAATGGAATCGGAATCGAATAACTTTGTGTAACGACGTGATGCCACAGCC
This sequence comes from Cepaea nemoralis, assembly GCA_014155875.1. Taxonomy (NCBI): domain Eukaryota; kingdom Metazoa; phylum Mollusca; class Gastropoda; order Stylommatophora; family Helicidae; genus Cepaea; species Cepaea nemoralis. The sequence continues at coordinate 25,447 of JACEFZ010002375.1, forward strand.
TAGTTTTAACAGGCTCACTAAGCGTCAAAAGCCATATCTATAAGCCGCTACATCAAATCAACTCTACTCAACAAAACTACGAGCTGATATGGCCAGCGCTCTTCCCCTGTCCACTTTGAAATTAACTGTTTTTTATGACGCCGTGGACCAATACAGATTCCGTGACTTGACTTGATCCAGGTCACAGCGCATTCAGCATGTATCATCTTAAAACTGAGCTAATTGAAAGCGTTCCTAACTCCTGCGTCTTTAGAACGATGCCAGTTACCAGTGCGTGACGTGAATCAGAATGAAGCCTATTGTGAATGCTCATTGTTATATTGAGAAAGATATTGACGTTCGCGGGGCTTTGTGACCGGCATGTATTAAACAAAGAATACGTATTGTTAGACCGCTGACAGCAGGACAGATTTCTGAGGACAATGGAAAGAGGACAGCGGGATTAGAGACAAGCAAACGAGGACATCCTGAGAGAAATTGATGGCAGCAGAAATTGATTAGAGAAATTTGACATATTAGTTTTTTTTAATCATTTCAATACTTAATGGTAAATGTCAAACTTGTAGGGAAGGAGGAAAACGGAGGGGAGAGAGATAAAACAATAGAAGACTTGGAATCATGGCTAGATAAGGGAATCTCTGTGGCGAAGTGGTTAAGCCGTTTGACTCGTGCTCCGAAGGTCGTGGGTTCGATTCCGGGCCGCGTCCTTCGGTTTACGAGTTAAATGTTTGGGAGTTCGTGCTTTTTGCGACGCATCCATTCATAGCACATCAAGATGATGATAATGATGATGATGACGATGATGATGATGATGGTGATGATGATGATGATGATGATGATGATGGTGATGATGATGATGGTGATGATGATGGTGATGATGATGATGATGATGATGATGATGATGATGATGATGATGATGATGATGATGATGATGATGATGTTGCAAAATGCAAGTCTCAAAATAAAAACTCGTTGAAAAAGACTGGACTGTGTGAAAATGTTCCCATATGTCATATTTTATTCACAGACGGTGATACGTGTTAAGCAGAAATCAAGAGACGATTGGGACGCAGAGGTGTTTCCAAGGCACCAGGGCCGGGTTATATACTGGCCAAGACCTACTGACTCGTCCTCGTCGAGCGTCCTGAGCAACAGGTCCCTTCGGGGTCCTGGCTAAAGTCAGTAGGATCGCCGATTCCTCCGAAGTCGGAGAGTGTCTGCCTGTACGGCGAGGAACCACCAGTCTGCACACCAATACAAGGGACATCGGATACTCACGCAAACCTCAGGTCCTGTATGACATCACACTGATGTTGGACAACAGGATGCCTTCATCCAACATACAGGACTTCGCATTGAAGCTCAAGCCAACGAACACATGCAAGAAAGCAAGCAAGAGGCGAATGGAAACTGGAAGCACGCATTAATACACGGGACATATTCTAATAATCAAGCAATTTTCTGAGCGGTTTGGTTACATGTTGATTACTGGTTGATTGATTGATTGATTGATTGATTGATTGAAACATTGACATGATATTCCGGGCAAACCCAAACATGCTCAGTCTCCCGCGCCAATTGTCGCCAGGCCTACATGCTAATCGTTCCACTGACACATTGGCTCTAAGCATGTCGACTCTGTCTCCTCACACGTCCCTCGCTACGAGACCCACGGATAGTTCCTACCTGGAATATCCTTGAATAATTTGTTGTTCCATCCATTACTGTATCTTTAACTATTGATTGTTAACTGTTTAATGAGGACCTCATCATGTAATGCATTGAAGACAGCAATGGAAACACCACAACCAAAGAGAAACTATGAAATTGGTAAATCCTGGCTATCCTGGAAGAAGTCAGTTGCACATATACGCAGGGAAGTGACATCACCTATAACGAATAAGGTAGTGAATCATGACGAATACACCTCACATCATTTAGGAAGAGTATATCATGAGAATCATTATTATTATGTGCCATGCTGATAGGCATGACCAGTCATGGATCAGTCTCACACGATCACCCAAGTCTTGGACCAGGCCTATATTCTTGAT